>JACEIK010003587.1:41006-53020 GCA_018107945.1 Datura stramonium | reverse complement strand
AGCACATGTTGCTGATGAACTGCAAGTATCTGCTGAAGGATTGATTCCAATTCATCAATTGAAGGACTTCATTATGGGAACTATCAAAGACAAGTATGATGTTGCTTCCAAGTATTCCTTCACATACTCGACACCATACACTGTTAGAATTGATAACTTGAAGACGCCTACAGGTTATCAACCTCCAAAATTCCAACAATTTGATGGTAAGGGAAGTCTGAAGCAACATATAACACACTTTGTTGAAACTTGCAAAAATGCTGGAACTTATGGAGATTATCTTGTTAAACAATTTGCGCTCCTTACAAGGAAATGCCTTTGATTGGTATACAGATCTCGAGACTGGTTTCATTGATAGTTGGGAGAAACTTGAACATAAATTTCTCAATCGCTTTTATAGCACGAGGCATACCGTGAGTATGGTTGAAATCATGAATTTGCATCAGTGGAAGGGTGAATCCGTCATTGATTTCATCAATCGGTGGAGGAATGCAAGCCTCAATTGTAAATATAGACTTAGCGAAGCTTCTGGGATAGAAATGTGTATCCAAGGGATGCATTGGGGACTTCTTTATATCCTGCAATGCATCAAGCCTAAGTCTTTTGAAGAATTAGCCACACGTGCTCCTGATATGGAGTTAAGCATGTCCTCAAACGGAAATCAAGGACCGCCTGTGTATGAGCCTCTCAAGGGAAAAGAGAAGGTAGGAGTAAAGAAAGGGGGAAAGTTTTCACCGAAGTCTGAGAATAAAGAGTCAATGAATTTTAATGCCCCACTACTGAAGGTCACCACAAAGCTAAGCAAGAAGCAGGGTGTGAAGACTACATCTTTCCAAAATAACGCTGGCTGAAAATTAACTTTGAAGGAAATGCAAGCAAAAGAGTATCCCTTCTTGGACTCAGATGTTCCAACAATTTTTGAAGAACTTTCTTTGAAACTCTTTGAGCTACCTGAAATGAAGAGGCCAGATGAAGCTGGAAGGACTAATGATCCAAATTACTGCAAATATCATCGATTGATGGGTCACCCCATTGAAAAGTGTTTCATCTTCAAGGAAAAGGTCACGTACTTGGCTCGCGAAGGAAAGATATTGCTAGAGGATGAAAAAGAAAGTTCGAATCAAGTCTCCGTGACTTTTGGTTCGCTTGATACAGTCATTCTCTGCAATTTTATCGAAGTACATGAAAGTGGTGATATCCTAGCTACATTACCACAAATATGATTAAATTTGGTGACTTTGAACCAATTGATGTTAGTGTGTCATTACTCCTCCCTATGGTGAGCGAAGTATTAGTAGAGGAGAAATCTCTAGAGGGAAACTAACCTCGTGCTAGGCAGATCGATGATGAAGGATGGATTTTGGTGACACAACGGAGATGTCGCAAACAGGTTTGCAAAGGGCGCCAAGTAAACAGGTAACAAGAAAGGAGACAATGAAGAAATCCAAAAATCAAAGCATGAAGAAGTATGTGAAGAAATAAAAAATTGATGTGAATCGCTATCAAAGGCCACGTTGTCCCGTAACATTGGGGGAATTCCTGCCAAGCTGGTTTCGCCAAAATGTTTCTCATTGTGATGACAAGGCCTCATGTTGTAACATTGATAAAGAAGGGACGCAAAACGAAGGCTTATCATTGTCTCTACTTCCATTGCATGAAAATCCAATTGAGTCCCTCTCTGAAGAAGTAGACACTTGTGGTGCAAAAATCACATTCACCAATGATGATCTCTTGTTGGGTGAAACCTTGCATAATCGTCCTTTATATATGGTAGGCTTTGTGCAGGGGCATAAAGTAAATAGAATTATGGTTTATGATGGGTCTGGAGTCAATATTATCCCCATTCGCATTGTGAAGAAGCTTGAGATCTTAATAGATGAACTATCTGAGAGTCGTCTGATGTTTCAGGGATTCAATCAAGGGGGGCAAAGAGCCATATCTGCTGTCAAACTGAAAATCAGCATGGGAGATATGCATTTGATAGCATGGATGCACGTGATCGATGCAAAGACCTCATACAATATCCTGCTCTGAAGGCCATGGATATATGAAAACAAAGTGGTTCCATCCACATACCATCAATGCTTTAAGTACTTTGAAGATGGGGTTCAAAAGAAGATAGTTGCTGATAATGAACCTTTTGCTGAAACAAAAACACACTTTGGAGATGCAAACTACCTAAAGAATCGCATCTCAAAAGAAGTTGGATATGGTAGCACAATGCCGACTAAGAAGGTTGATATTGCAAAGAAGGCTGATGTCCCAGTTAGAGATATGAAAATTATAGTTGAGAAGGATTGAGCGCTTTCTGATATGAACAAAGTACCTAAGATGAATGGTATATCTTCAGGTAAAGAAGTGACTCATGCTCCTCACTATGTCCCAAAGTTAAGGAAGGTTGATGGCCCATCTTCTGGGTTGCAACATAATGTTTCAAGGGGGTTAACTTTTCCTATCAAACAAATTGATGCAATCAAATCATCTTCAAAACAGATGGAAGGATTGGCCAAATCAACAAGCCGTAGTCCATATGAGGCACTTTCTAAAAGGCGCACAGATGAGGGTTTTGACCCAAATGCCTACAAGTTGTTGGCAAAAGTTGTGTATAATCCCGATGAACCTTCCAAACTAGGAAAACTCCCGCCTGAAGCTGATGGAAAGGGAAACTATGGCTTAAACCCTACTTAAAAGCTGATGATAGAGAAAGGGTATGCTGTCAAACAATCGTGTGAAGTCTTGGGTTACAAACAACCATCACCAATTCGTATCTCTATAAGAAGGGCAAGCAACAATTACATTACCGTTGAATAAGAGTCTACGATGTCTAACAAAAGGCCTTCTGTGTTTGAACGACTTACCAATCCAACTCCCAAAGCTTCAGTCTTTGATAGGTTGGGGCCTTTGAAAGGGAAACACAAGTGCCAAGCGAATAATAGAAGGGAAGAAGCACCAATTTATGCTAAAAAACAATTTTTTTCGGAGGATTGCCTAAGTTTGATTCCTTCTAGAATGAGGCGAGAAACGAGACTTCTAGTTTCATGTGGAAATGTCCTCAAAGCAAAAACTCATACTATAATCCATATTGAGGAGCGTGAGTAAGATGAGGAAAGTGTAGGGTCATCATGTCACATCACAATCTGTGATGAGGAAAGTACCTCCCTTCATGCAGACATTGAGGCAAGGTTTGCTGACATTCACGCATGTTATCATATATCCTTCGATCTTGGTGATCCTAAAGAAGATGAAGACGCTGAAGATGCACTGCCTGAGCTTGAGGAAGGGGTAAAGACTACTGTTGATGTATTAAAGGAAGTCAATCTTGAGAGTGATGAATATCGAAGACCCTCATATGTAAGTGCCTCACTAAATGATGATGAAGAAAATAAATATATTAAGTTGCTTATGGAGTTTAAGGATGTATTTGCTTGGAGTTATAGGGAGATGCCAGGTTTAGATCCCAAAGTTGCAGTTCATCATCTCGCTGTAAAGCGAGGTACTCGCCCTATTAAACAAGATCAGCGTCGATTTAGACCTGAATTGGTTCCCTTGATTGAAATTGAAGTCAACAAGCTGATCGAGGTAGGTTTTATTCGTGAAGTCAAGTTTCCCACATTGATTTCAAGCATTGTTCCTGTAAGGAAGAAGAATGGGCAAATCCGAGTTTGTGTTGACTTTAGGGATCTTAATAATGCATGCCCTAAGGATGAATTTCCTCTTCCAATCCCTGAGCTTATGATTGATGCCAAGACTGGGTATGAGGTAATGTCTTTCATGGATGGTTCATCTGGGTACAATCAAGTTCGCGTGGCACCAAAAGACAAAGAACTTACAACCTTCCGCACTCCAAAAGGTATATATTGCTACAAGGTGATGCCTTTTGGGTTGAAGAATGCTGGTGCTACCTATCAATGAGCCATGCAAAATATTTTTGATGACATGCTTCATAAAAATATCGAGTGTATGTTGATGACTTGGTGGTGAAATCGAGGAAAAGAGGTGACCACTTGCATGACTTAAGAATGGTGTTCGAACGACTTTGAAGGTACCAACTTAAGATGAATCCTTTGACATGTGCCTTTGGAGTTACTTCCTGGAAGTTCCTAGGATTTATTTTTTGACATCGAGGAATCAAAATTGATTAAGCTAAGATAGATGCTATTTTGAAGATGCCTGAGCTTAAAGATATTCATGAGTTAAAAAACTTGCAAGGAAAGTTGGCATACCTTAGGAGGTTCATTTCAAATCTAGCTGGGAGATGTCAACCGTTCGGTCATCTTATGAAGAAAGATGTTCCTTTTAAATGGGACGAAGCTTGCACAAATGCTTTAGAGAGTATAAAATCTTACCCGACGAAGCCTCCGGTTCTTGTAGCTCTGATTCCTGGAAAACTCTTGGTATTATACACTGCAACACAAGAAAGCTCAGTAGGAGCACTTCTAGCACAAGAAAATAATGAAAGGAAAGAAAATGCCCTTTATTATTTGAGTAGAATGATGACATCGAATTAGGTGAAGTATTCACCCATTGAGAAGTTATGTCTGGCACTTGTATTTTCGATCCAAAAGTTGAAGCATTACTTCCAAGCTCATGTTGTTCGACTCATCTCGAAAGCAAATCCTATCAAGTTCGTCATGTCCAGGCCCGTCTTAAGTGATCGACTAGCAAGATGGTACCTCCAATTTCAACAATTTGAAATTGTGTATATCCCTAAAAAAGCAGTGAAAGGACAAGTGCTAGCAGATTTCTTAACCGACCATCCGATCCCAGATTATTGGGAATTATTTGATGAACTAACTGATGAGGATGCGATGTTGATAGAACTTCAACCTCCATGGAAGATGTACTTTGACGACGCTGCACATCGTGAAGGAGCCGGTGCTAGAGTAGTATTTTTCACTTTCTCTGGGGAAGTTTAGCCCTTTTCCTTCACTCTAACACAACATTGCTCCAACAGTGTCGCTGAATATCAAGCACTCGTACTTTGACTTGAAATGGCTGTTGAGATGAAACAACTGCAGCTGCAAATCATTGGAGATTCCAAGTTGGTGATCAATCAAGTTTTGGGTAGTTATGAGGTTAAGAAATCCGAGTTGCTTCCATCTCGCAATTATTCTCAAAAGATGATAAATTGGCTGGGAGAGGTGACTATCCAATATGTCCCTAGGACGGAGAATAAAAAGGATGATGCATTGGCAGCTCTAGCTTCTACATTGGTATCGCCTGATCAAATGCAAGTCTCCATTTGCCGAAGATGGGTGGAACCACCACCAAGAACATGAAGAAGAAGTTGAGCATGTCATCACAACCTCTGAGGCTGAAATCGAAGACTGGTGACAACCAATAATTGATTACCTGTGCTATGGGATATTGCCAAAGGATCTTCGACGGAAGACAAAAATCTGACAGCCCAATTGAGATATCAGGAAACAATATTCTGAATTTCTTCTTTATTATAAGGATACACTCTACAGAAGATCATTTGATGGAGTGCTCTTACATTGTTTGGGGACGAATGAATCTATTCAAGCCATGCAAAAAGCACATTCTGGAGTATGTGGAGCGCATCAATCTGGGGCAAAACTTTATTTTCACATAAAAAGGATGGGGTATTATTGGCAGACTATGGTGAAAGATTGCTTGGATTATGCCCGAAGGTGTAAAGCTTGCCAATTCCATGCAAATTTTATACATCAACCTCCAGAAGTATTGCATCCGACTGTTGCCTCATGGCCGTTTGAAGCTTGGGGTTTGGATGTTGTTGGACCATTGCCAAAGTCTTCCGGTGGACATTTGTACATTCTGGCTGCAACTGATTACTTCTCGAAATGGGCTGAAGTTGTTTCACTTAAATAAGTAAAAAAAAGAACGTAGCAAACTTCATCCGAGTCAATATTATTTATCATTTTGGAATACCTCGATATATATTGACAGACAACGGCAAACCATTTAGTAATAAGTTGGTGACTAAAATATATGACCTTTTTGTCTTTAAGAAACACAATTCCTCTATGTATTATGCTGCTGCAAATGGTCTCACTGAAGCATTTAACAAGACACTTTACAACTTGTTGAAGAAAGTCGTCTCCAAGTCTAAGGGGATTGGCATGAGAGAATGAAAGAAGCTCTTTGGGCATACAAGACCACATATCGCACACCAACGCAAGAGACTCCTTATTCACTTGTTTATGGAGTTGAAGCAGTCCTTCCACTTGAGCGCCAAATTCCATCTTTGCGACTTGCTATTCAAGAAGGACTCACCGATGAGGAGAATGCTCGGTTACGCCTTGAAGAGTTGGAAGCTCTTGATGAAAAAAAGACTAGAAGCTCAACAAAGCTTTGAATGTTATCAAGCTCGTCTATCTCGATCTTTCAATAAGAAGGTTCGTCTTAGATGCTTCCAAACAGGTGATCAAGTCCTCGTTGTAAGAAGGCCCATTATTACTTCTCATCGATCTGGAAGCAAGTTCTCTGCTAAATGGGATGGTCCCTATGTTGTGCAGGAAGTGTACTCAACTGGAGCTTACAAGCTTGTCGATTAAGAAGATTTGCGAATTGGCCCCATCAATGGAAAATTCATGAAGAGATACTGTCCCTGAAGAAAGAGAGAAGGCCCACTCCTTGCTCGCAAGAATATAAACCGTGCATAGATTTTAAAAAAAAAGTCTGTTAGGTTGAAAACCTCGCAACAGGCGGCCTAGGCAAAAGTTAGGACACCAAAAAAAAAAATTAAACTCACTCATTATGAACTACAGAATGACTTGATCCTCTTCAACGGGGTACGTAGGCAACTTAGAGTTTTATTCTAAGTTCAGTCTCATGAGTTTAAAAAAATGATATATCCCTCCAAGTAATGTTGAAGAGATAGGTGATGAAATAAAATTCACCTACCAACACATAAAGATTATGTTTACATAGTTTCTTTCTTGTTGAACTTCGAACCTTCATCAAACCTTGATGGTTCAATATAATGGGGGCAAATCTCAGTGGAAAATTAATTTTCCTAACAAGACGACTACATCTTTTAGTAGATTGTCAAATTCGCGAGTCGGAGTCTTCAATTTGCAAAGCTTTTGAGTTGTAGGTTCAAATCCATTTCCTAGGTAAATCTGAAATTGTCAGCTTGCCAGCATTCAAAGACGATTTAAAAAAAAATCAATCTAGAATATTTTCGAAGGTTTTGAAGTATACATTTTGGATATATTCTAGATTGACAAGTCTAGTTCCTTGGTAATCAAGCAAATTACAACTTCGACATTTATTTATCAAGATATAATTTTTTGGTGAAGCCGCACACATCTAAAATTGTCAGCTTGCAAGCATTCAAAGTCGGCTTCGAAAATAAAAAATAAAAAAATTAAAAATTAATCTGAGGTATTCTTGATGACTTCAAGAATCTGAATTTTGGATATGTTCAAAATTGAGAAGTTTAATTTCTGGCGAATCAAGCGGATTGTGATTCTAATACTCATGCATCAAGATATGTTTTTTTTTTGGTGTGTATGCGCAAATTTGAAACTATCAGTAGATCAATGTTTAAAGTTTATTTTTTAAAAAATGCAATTATTTTAGGCAAAAGGGAAATATACTTTATTCTTAATAAGAGTATGCACTGTTGAATTAAAAAAATAGACTAATCTAAATATAATTTGTAATTGATTAAGTCTTGGCGCATAGCTTCTAGGCGCTCCCTCTTCTACTCTAAATCAGTCAAGCCATCATCATTCAACAAGTTTGCGTCATTGCATGCATCAAAATCCTTTTCAGCAGTTGAGACTCCTAATTTGGCTTCTTCAATTTCTTTCTTGGTGGATTCCAAGAAGACTTCTAAATCCTTCTCTTTTTGGCACAACTTTTCTATCTCTTCTTTCACCTCGCTTAGAGACTGACGAATAGAAGAAACTTTTTCAATTTTCTCGTGTTCTTCAAACATGACATTTGAAAGACGTTCTCTAACTTCTATGGACAACTCTTTTCTTGCAGCTTGCATATCCTTATCATGAAGAGTCAATCGTGCCTGATCATATATACTTGCAAGCTCAAAAAAGGACTTCACTAATCTCATCAAAAGGAAAACATCCACATCCTTGCCATCCATCTCCTCAATAATCACTTGGACCTCTTTTTTAAGAGAGAAAGAACAATCTACATCGCTTTCGGAAAGCTTCCCCCGAATCACACTCCAAACCCCAGAAATAAATATCTTTCGATAGTTTAGAACAACCTTCTTTCCATCGAACACATATACTGCAGCTGTTGGATGTTTTTGAAAATCAGAACTCAGCCTCGTTCTTACTCCATCGAGACGAATAAAAGTTGCCTCTTTTCCTGTTTTATCGGCAGAAGATGATTTTATTGGATTCGGATCAGAGACAGACTCACCACTCTCCTGTGACCCTCCTCTCAGTAAGGCTCCAACATAATTTGACTGTAAAGGTAAGACAAATAATTAGTAAAAGTCACTATGACATATTAGGTAAAGTAAGAGTTAAGCATACCTATTTAAAAGGAACGGTCAAGGTCCTCGAAGGGCTATCAACACTGTCAGGAATCTCAAGCACTACTAAATCTGCGTCTCCTGATTTGTTCGAAGACCTCACTTTTTCCAACAACGATCTTCATGACTACTAGTACTCTCTCCCTGAGATGATCGCTTTTTAGAATAATGAGAAACTATACTTAAGGGAAAAGAGTCTTTACCAGCCTGGTTATCTTGATCATATGCTTGTTTAGTTTGAGCTTCTATAAGTAACTGAGGTTCCTTGCCTTTGCATTGCTCGTATAACATGACCATGGAGGCTGAGGAATCGCCAGTCTTAGGGGTTGCATTGCTACATCCTTGAGGTGCGACCTCTGAAATCTTAGTATAAATTGGCCCAGCTGCATCCACCAAGATTTGAAAATAGCTATCAAGAAAATTCTCATGTGTTTTCGACCACCAATTCTTATAGTCGTCCGCAAAAAGCTTCTTCATGTTAGGTGTAATAGGGGGAAAAGTCGCATGGGACATGGATTGATGCAACACGCAAATCCTCCAATATTTGAGTCCTTCATCTAATGAAGCACTACGATTATCATATGTTGAAACACCTGGAATTCTTTGATAAAACCCAAATTGGCAACCGAATAGGTGTGGACTATATGGTTCAATAATGACCGAGTTTCCATTTCTCAAAGGAAGATAGCCAAAGCGGATTCCCACAAAGTAATTTAACTCCAACTAGGGTGCATCAATATCATCAGTATAGTCAAAGGGCTTAGAATTATTTAACATCATAGAAGCCAAAGCAATGTTATCTCCTTGGTGGATGCGTTTTCTCGCCTTCTTTTTGTCATAGTATCGTGCAGCACCCTCTCCTGAAAAGCTACCATGAGTGGATTAGACGGCCCATTTGCAAACACATAATGAGTCTTGAAATAATGAGCAATCCAACCATAAACATAATGGATGGGAAAGCGAATTCTGACAAGATCAGGTTGTGAAGATTGAGAAATTTTATTAAGACCACTATATATGCTTGCTAAAACGGGCACTGCGAGACTAATCCTCCGTTTGGTAGCCATCATAGTTGCCATTTTAAAAGTCTCTGGTCGAATAAAATCACCCTCTTCAAAAGGGAGCACGAAAGCGCACAACCAACATGACAAAAACGCCACAACATATGTTTCCTCCTTCTTTGCAGGCTTCACCCCAAGTTTAGAAAATACCCCTTCCTCGCCTCTTGAACATTGAGATGTTTCAGGTATAGCTCCAGTAGGGTTATGAGTAAATTTTAAGCGGGCAGTCTTCTTCTCCCTCCTCGGTGAAGCAGGTTCTTACCTTATAGATTTCCTGTACCAAAACCTTATCCACCTGCTCAAAGAGACTCTTGAGTTGTCAGTCTTGCTCTCCTGCAAATAATGAAAAGCTGTGAACAAATTCTCGCAGACTCGAGGGATGTATCTCTGGTCTTTCGCATCAACACATGTGAGTTCCGTAGCCTCAGGAATGACCTCCTCATAAAAGGAACCTCTAATTGGAAAGCCTCCAAGGGTATGTAAGTCCCACAAAGAAATAGATAGTTCGCCAACGGATATAAGAATTGTATTTGTCTTTGGGCACCACGCCTCACAAAATGCTTGCAATATATCTGAGTTTCGATCATAGGTGAAAAGCGAGGCATAAACAACGTCATAAATATCCGCGGCGACTAAAGCTTCCTGACTTCTGCCAAGTGTATCCTCAGCCCACTCCCAAAACACGGGAATATGATAGTATTCACCCTCAAATACTACTGTCTCTTCCCAGCGTATGTCTCCTCGAACTATGCGATGACCCAGACTCGGAAGTGGGCTTGCAATATTTGTGTAACAGTGGTGAGGCGCCTGAAGAGACCACATATTAGAAGTTCGAGCTATAGTGGGTTTGCATTCTGAAGTCCAAGTTGTCACGTGAAGTGTGTTTCTAAGAGGTGGCCATGGACCTGCATACCATCCAGTCAAGGGAGTGTGAACCAATAATTTTGTTTGCACTGAATTTTCAGTACTTTCAATAATAAAATACTTCAGTTTTGATGAAGGAGAGGTATAGTCCCTAAATTTCACCATCGCGTTAAGCTGCAAGAAAGAAAAAAAAAGTACAATCATCATCCGACTCAAAGACACAAGGATGAATATAAAGATCATGACAGATAAGTTCATAACCAAAATCTTAAGGTGTGGATAAAATTCATCCTATATTATGCCTCAAGTTTGATTTCAAGAATATAACCAAGATCTTAAGGAGTGGATGAAATTCATCCTATGCTATGCCTCAAGTTTGGCTTCTTTAAGTTCATAACCAAAATCTTGAAGCACGAATGAAATTCATCCTGTACTACGCTTCAAGTTTGGTTTCTTCAAGAATATAACCAAAATCTTAAGGCATGAATAAAATTCGTCCTATATTACGCCTCAAATTTAGTTTCAAGAATATAACCAAGATCTTAAGGCGTGGATGAAATTCATCCTATATTACGCCTCAAGTTTGTTTTTCAAAAACATAACCAAAATCTTAAGGCGTGGATAAAATTCATCCTGTACTACGCCTCAGTTTGTTCTTCAAGAATATAACCAAAATCTTGATACGTGGATAAAATTCATCCTGTACTACGCCTCAAGTTTGATTGTTTCAAGAACATAACCAAAATCTTAAAGCGTGGATAAAATTCATCCTGTACTACGCCTCAAGTTTGATTTTTTCAAGAACATAACCAAAATCTTAAAGCGTGGATGAAATTCATCCTGTACTACGTCTTAAGTTTGGTCTCTTTAAGGAGAAAATATGAACATTCCATCGCGATTAATCCGCAATAAATCAGAACAAGCCCTTTTGATTAAAAAAATCAAAAAAAAAAAGAGAGAGGCTTGAAAGAAAAAAAAGAAGAAAAAAGATACTCACCAAAAACGTTGAAAACGTGTGCCTCTCCAAGAAATTAGTGTGGGAATATGATGGACTTTCTCCTAGAGTAAATAACAAGTAGAGAAATTACTGTGAAAATATGATGGACACTCTCCCTATTTATAGAGTAAAGAAGCAGTGGATGTGCCTGTCCAGAGTTCTAACAAAGCTAGGAAACCTGATACCTAATAGAATTAAGAAACTGTAAAAATAAATAAATAAATAAATGTGACGGCTGTACCACGTGTGGTATAATATCAATCCAAAAGGGATTCTTAATCCCTTACAATCAGCGCCGCCCTACTATGTGCTCATTTGTTGCACTTATTAGTAGGAGATGATTCCTTACTTAAGTTTACTTAAAAAAAAAGGATCAAAAGATTTTGTTAAAATTGAGGGAGTTTTATTTAAAAAAAAAATTTCAATGTGGCAAATTCATATGAGCAAAATCAAATATTTTTAGTTAGCACGATAATTCGTGTTAACCTGTTTCACTCAATTTTGAGTAATAAAATTTAATATCGGATTATTTTCAAACAAAAATGACCGATATTTAATTATTATTTCAAGCCTAGTCTTCAAAAAAATTTAGACTAAG
>JACEIK010003587.1:15285-28150 GCA_018107945.1 Datura stramonium | reverse complement strand
ATTTTCCATGTTAACTAGTACAAACATTTTTAAATGGTATAACTAATATTATTTTATATATAATATCATCATAAATCACAAATGTACTAAAAATTATATTGAGCTGAATGTGAAAGAGTTTTAAAAAAAGTAAGTCAGAGAAGACCACTCTTATCAATGAAGAATTACAATATTAATAAATCAAAATCTTATACTGGTACTAATAATATCTTTTAAAGTGTACACATACCCAATTAATTTTAATGATCATATAGTTGTTGAGCATGTGTGTTGCACGTGTATTCCATACTATTAATACAAACCTTGAAAAAATGACATTGTTAATTTCAAAGAAATATGTGTGTACGATACAAAAGAAAACTTGATGAAAAGAAAATTATATGAGCAGTCCAAATTATGTGTCTCAAACCTCCATATCTGTTCATCCTCGTTTGTGAAACTTAATGCTTGTTCCTGAAAGAATAATCCGCTATATTAACCAATTATTCTCCTTTAAGTTGAAAGCCAAGGAGTTGATTGCGAAAATGCACCTGTTAATAAACCGTAGAAAATAAGAATAAATGAAGAAACAGAAATTGAAGCAGAAATAAGAAAAGGAAAAAGTTGAGAAAGAAAAAATAAGAGAAGAAAGGGGGGAAACTGGCAGCAAACCAGGGAGCAAGTAGAAAGAAGAAAGAAGAACCCCAGGTAGCCGATGACTTTTAAGTAGTTGAGATTATGAATTAATTATGTGAAGATAGCTGTCAATTAGTTATGCTTAGTGGAAATAGATCAGTAGCTTAGGTCGGTTAGTTAGAAGGTAGTTAGGGGCAGCCTTGTAATATTAGTATTAGTTAGTGGTATTTAGTTATCCTACAAATTTTACACATGTATATATATAACAAAAAAGGAGGAATGAAAAATCAATCTTTCATTTTTTCCAAAATTAATTCTCAGTCTTCTCCATAACAAAATTTATCTCATCTGCACCAATGCCAGCTATTATTGCCTTCGTCTTCAACCTCCATTGATGAAACTGTGGTTAGCTGGACCAGCGTTCATAATTTTGACATGGTATCAAAGCAGCTGGTAGCCTACTTTTGCGATAAAATTGTTGCAATTTCCTGAGCAAAAGAGAAATTTGCCCTTCACAAGTTCACAGATCACGATATGAGATCTTTCCCTCTTTACTCATCCTATCTCATTTCCTTTCTTTTACCTCTTTACCTTCTTCCCTTTTTTGATCAACAATGGCTGACAATCCAAATATCCTTAATCCAGAGCAGAATCAACATCCAACACAGGATTCGAACAATACTCTATACATGCATCCATTGGAAAGTACCAGATCTGCAATAGTATCGACTATCTTTGATGGAATAGGTTATCGATCATGGAGGCGAGCTGTTCTTCGAGCGCTATCCATGAAGAACAAGATAGGATTTATCAATGGAAAAATTCAAAAACCAGAGGCCAACTCACTGACATTTACGCAATGAGAATGATACGGTGATATGGTAACTTCCTGGATCTTAAACTCTTTGTCTAAGGATCTAGGTGATAGTATGCAATACGTTAATAATGCTAAATAGATGTGGGATGAGCTAGAAGATAGATATGATCAAACTAATGGAGCCAAGTTGTATCAACTCCAACAAGAGATAAATGACTTTACTCAAGGAAACTTAGATGTCACAGGATATTACACAAACATTAGAAAACTCTGGGAGGAACTGAGTGCTTTGGATACCAACACTCAGTGCACCTGCTTGTGCACTTGCGGTGGTAAGAACAGAACTCACAAGGCAGAACAGGATAGATGACTTATACAGTTTTTGATGGGATTGAATAAGGTTTATACAGTGATAAGGGGAAATATTTTGATGATGAGTCCATTGCCTACCATGGCTCAAGCCTTCTCTATTTTAGTTCAGGACGAAAAACAAAGGGAAGTTAGACCACAAAATTGACTTCATCTAGAATCTACTTCACTGAATGTCATGCAGGAAACAACACTGGTTATCGAAACTCAAGTACTGGTAACAATAATAACTTTAGAAACTTCAATGTGGGGAATGAGACTAATAATTTTAGGACAAATTATGCCCTATCACCAAGAAATTGGAGCAAGAATGGACCTGGATCCAGTCATGTACACAATCCATCTTATAGTCACTCTGGTAATTCATTCAATAATAACAAGGCATTGTTGTTTTGTGATTACTGCAAGAAGACTGGGCATACTGAAAGCAGGTGCTATAGGTTGCATGGATTCCCTCAGGATTTTAAGTTTACCAAAGGAAGGAAATCAGGTACAACAACAAATGTGGTTGGGAACATTGAGGAAATACAATCTGGAAAATCTGATAGAGACAGCATGAGACTTGATCATAACCTAACAAGAGAATAGTACAATCAGCTTGTGAGACTTTTGGAAAGTGTTCAGGTGAAAGGAGACAACATAAGGGAAGAAGTCAACAACTATACAGATGCAGATAACCTCATTTGTGGACATGAAGATGTGAACCTTGCAGGTATACTAGCTTGTCACTCTTCTATTACAGAAATTGGGGATTTGTCATGTAATTGTGTCATTTTGTCTACTGATTCATAGATCATAGACTCTGGAGCCACAAACCATATGACCTACAACAAGACCCTACTCACCAAAGTCAGGATATTGCCCTATCCTTTTCTCGTAACTCTACCAAATGGATATAAGGTTAAAGTGACATAAATTGGTGATGCATATCTAAATCCAGCCTTGACTTTGTATAAAGTGTTGTTTGTACCTAGTTTCAGATTCAACTTGATATATGTTTATTGTCTAGCTTCTCATCTTAGAGTCATTGTTAGCTTCAATAGCTCTTCATGTCTTATGCAGGACCCTTCACTGAAGAGCCCTTTGGAGATTGGTAGAGTAAGAAATGGTTTATACTTCATCTGCCCTAAGTGTCACAATTGCTCATCACCTTGCATTTCATCATAAAATGCTTGTACCAGTTTACCTTCTCCTTTATCATCTGGTCCTTTTGTTTTACCTGTCATGAATAAGAAATCTCACCACTCATTGTCCAATTCCTCTGTAAAACCCATTCATTCAAATAAAGGAGTTTGTTGTGATGATGTTCAATCTTCTGTATTGTCTAATTCCTCTGTAAGATCCACTCATTCCAATCATGAAAGAATTTGCTATGTTGATATTCCTTCTTCTGCTGCTGTCAAAAACCTAAATTGTAATAATTCTCATGTCATGGACACATTTCATGAAAACAGTGTGGACTACTTGTGGCATGCAAGGCTAGGCCATGTGCCTTTTGGAAAAATGAAGGGCATCTCCACCATCCTAATTTCCTTTGCCAGCAGACAACCATTCACCTGCAACATATGCCCAATGGCCAGACAAACAAGACTCCCTTTTCCTTCTAAAGCCACACCAAAGACAACCAAAATTTTTGATCTAATACATATTGACCTGTGGGGACCATATCATACACCACTCATGAGAACCACAAATACTTTCTAACCATGGTGGATGACTTCAATAGGTCCACATGGACTCAATTACTCAGCTGCAAGAGTAATGCTTTACATACCATCAAAACATTAACATCACTAATAGAAAATCAGTTTAGTGAAAAAGTCGAGTCCATAAGAATTGATAATGGCCTGGAATTCACCAACAAAGATACCATTGATTTCCTACAAAGTAAAGGGATCATCCATCATAGAACTTGTCCATACATACCACAACAAAATGATGTGATAGAAAGAAAACACAAATATCTTCTTGAAACTGCTAGAGCCTTGTTATTTCACTCAAAACTCCCCATAAGATACTGGGGTGAATGCATTTTAACTACCACCTAGCTAATTAATAGATTGTTTGATGTACTACAAAACAACAGCCCTTTGGAAATACTATACCACAAACAACCTACATATTCCCATCTAAGATCTTTTGGATGCCTTTGTTTTCCTGTATCCCTCAAGACCCACAGAGACAAGTTTGAACCAAGATCTACACCCCATGTTTTTGTTGGATATCCCTTCAATACAAAAGGTTACAAGGTTCTAGACTTGAGCACTAAGAGAATCCACATTTCCATAAATGTGTTGTTACATGAAAGTGTTTTCCCTGACCACTGTGAGAGCACTAATAGGGCTGGCTGTCAAAAAGGGCTGGGACTTGTATCAACTAGATGTTAACAATGTATTCCTCCATGGTGATCTTCATGAAGAAGTATAAATGGATTTACCAAAAGGTTTGTTGGTCAGTGATAAGAATATGATTTGCAAATTGAAGAAATCCTTATATGGGTTAAAACAAGCAAGTACATAATGGTATGAAAAATTGGCTGCAACATTATACTCAAGAGGTTACTCACATTCAAACAGTGACCACTCACTGTTCTACAGGAAGGTTGGCACTTCCACACTGTTCATTGCAGTGTATGTTGATGACATTATTGTCACAGGGACCGACCTACTGGATATTGATTCATTAAAGGACTTGGGAAGACTTCACTATTTTCTGGGATTGGAGATCACCTACACAAACAATGGTGTTCTGATATCACAAAAGAAGTTTGCTACTGATCTGATTAAATATTTTGATTGCTCAAGCTGTAGCACCACAACTTCACCCATTGATCCCACTTTTAAATGAGTTTTACTGAAGGAACATTACTAGATGATCCAATATATTATATAAGACTTATAGGAAAACTGAACTTTCTCATCAACACTAGAGTAGACATCACATGTAGTGTCCAACATATTAGCTAGTTTCTGCAGGCACCAAGAGAACCACACCTAAAGGCAGCTTTTCATGTACTCGGATACATAAAGGGTGATCTGGGCCAAGGGATTTTTTTGTCAAACAACACTGATTGCAAGATCACTGCATACTATGACTCAGACTGGGCAGCCTGTTCTGATTCCAGAAAATCAGTGAGTAGGTACATTGTATTCCTGGGAGACAGTCATATTGGTTGGAAGTCCAAAAAGCAAACAACTGTGTCTTTGTCTTCAGCAGAGGCAGAGTATAGAGCAATAAGGAAGGTGGTGGGTGAACTAGTTTGGTTAGAAAGACTGTTAACAAAATTGACAGGATCTTGCACCTAACCCATTTCCATCTTTTGTGATAGTCAAGCAACCATCCATATTGCTAGAAACCCAGTGTTTCACGAGCGTACAAAGCATATCGAAGTAGATTGTCATTTTGTTTGATAAAAGCTCCATGAAGGACTCATTAAGCTTCAACACATCACCACAAATGAACAATTGGTAGATATCTTGACTAAGGCACTCGGTGGACCTAAGCATTCCAACATTTTGGGCAAGTTGTCAGTGAACATCTCACCTCCAACTTGAGGGAGGGTGTTGAGATTATGAATTAATTATGTGAAGACAATTGTCAATTAGTTATGCTTAGTGGAAGTAGATCAGTAGCTTAGGTCGGTTAGTTAGAAGGTAATTAGGGGCAGTCTTGTAATATTAGTGTTAGTTAGTGGTAGTTAGTGTTCCTACAAATTTTACATATGTACATATATAATAAAAAAGGAGGAATGGAAAATCAATCTTTCATTTTTCCCAAAATTAATTCCCAGTCTTCGCCATATCAAAACTTATCTCATCTGCACCAATGCCAGCTATTATTACCTTCGTCTTCAACCTCCATTGATGAAACAATGGTTAGCTGGACCAATGTTCATAATTTTGACAAAGTAGTTCTAGTGAGTACTGGCCATTATTTTCTTTTGAACGATTTTAAGTAATTCTAGTGAGTGTCTATACATGAAATTTTAAGTGAAAACTGCACTGGTATGACATGGTTCTATTGAAACATAGTATTTAAGACCAACGTAACCCCAACGTGTTAAAAAAAACAATATCTTATTTATCCATACCATAATGGAAACAACCTCATCTGGGGACAAAGATGTGAGGAACTTGACTTCAGATAAAAGAATAGTTAACGAAGAACAAGGTGTATGCAATAAATGACTTAGACAGATCCAATACCACAATACCTATTTGAAAATAGTGCTTGTTCTGGAACTTACAAGATCAATTACTCTCATCCTAGCATGATTTTCCATAATGTCTAAATAACTCTTCGTTATTGAATACTCTCTATTAAAAGTCAGCATATACCTTCCTTGTTTGAGAGAATTAAGTTTTTCCCAATGGAGCTAGGCTTGTGTGTCTAAAAAATGATGTCATTTTTCATATATATGTCATGAACTCATTTAACCTATAATGATTCCTTATGAACTTGCAACTGCCAGATCAATTTGTCTACTGATGCAACATTCCAATCTCTACAGCCTTTTATGTTCAATCCTCCCAATTTATTAGGATAACATACTTTTTTCCAATATATAAAAGCAACCTTCTTCTTATCTTCTGAGTTTTCCCACAAGTATTCCCTATATATTGTATCCACTTCTTTTGACTGTTTTAGCCTTTTTGGATATAAAACATAAGGTACATTCCATTTCCAACTCACCCTTAGACCAGCAATCTCAGAGATATAAATGAATTCTTGAATGTATATTTATTAACTTCAGTATATCAGTAAAACTTTAATCGGAAACTTCAAGGTAGGGGTAAGGTTACGTACATCTTACCCTCCCAGATCCCATTTGTGGAATTACAATGGGTTTTTTATTGTTGTAGTACATCAGTAAACTACCCAACATTTTTGAAGGAGAAAATAGAAACAACGGTTGCAGTGGAAATATGATCAGGGAAAGAATCAATGTTGCGGCTAACATTTGTGGAAGACTACATAAAAGGTACAAAATGACAACAAGTGACAAATCTGTCAGGTTTCTCTCCATCCTGTTAACTTAAGAAGTGAAGGGTACATTACCACTCTTACTTCTCATTACAGATTACAAGGGATAATTAGTTAAACTTCAATAAACTTCAAAGGAGATCCACTAACAATCAGATGCTCTTGTCTGAGCTGATTAGCAATATTTTCTTTCTCTGTTTTATTGTTTGCTTGACTATGCAATGTTTGCAAATTTTGAGCCTTTTTGAATGATCAACTGGCCCACCCGACATTGAACTCATTGCTCTGAGCACACAATTGCTACAATACTATCGAAAATAACTATTCTCAATGTCTACCAGTTTTCCTTCAAATTTATTAATAATATTGAAAATTGACTATAAGAGCTCTTCTTCCTCATTGGTGGAATGTTTTGCGGCATTCTCAAAAGGGTTTGTGCTCAGATCCTAGGGGACACTAAGGAGGAACCTGAAGAAAAAGCAGGATTTTACAGTACAGACACCTGAACTATCTAAAATTCTTGGACTTTGACTTGGTGGACTGGTCACAGCAGTAACCTGAGATACGTGTAAAGGGATTGACTCTATAACAGGTGCAACATCCAAGTCAGTACCTTCCTCTGTGAGGAGAACTCCTAGAGTAAGCAACCTCCATAGCATTCGCCCCTCCAATTCTTTATTTAGAAAAGAAATAAAGTGGGAGAGAGAAACTACTTTAATTGCCACAAAAGGAACAAGTACTAACACGTAACAACTCCTTCGAAACTAACAAATATGTTATAGTTTCATTTCCACCAATAAAAAATAAATACGCCAAAGAAACAAGTCGTAATTAATCTTGATGTACTATCTTGGCAAAATGATTTTCAATCTTAAATTTTCAAGTATAAAAACATGATAAAGATTCAGCACATATGAAGTAGAAACCACAAAACATTTAGAGTACACTTTCTTATATGATGATCAGAGAATAAAAACAATGTTACTTAGACATGAAGAACTACTGACAAATACAATTATAGCCATGTCTATCAACTACAAACCAATTTCAAACATAAAGCAACAGTGGTTAAGTATGTTGTGATCAAAACAAACAATAGAGGTCAAATACTATCAATAAGAAAAGACAGCTGAGCATGCAAAGATGATCTAGGAAAGCTTCGGAACTCGTGTGTCATTTTACCATAATCCTGCGACACATCACTCCCTTCAAACTTGGCAGCAATGACAAACTTTTCTAGCACTATTGCATTATTGAGCAAATATTTCACCAATGGCACTACAAACTTATTTCCACTTAGTGGTCCATCAAAATTAATGACCTTGATGGTCTTCAGATGTAGCAAAGAGAAGTTGAAGTTATGTGTCATGAACCTCTTGATCTGTTCATCCTCGTTTGTGTACCTTGACAGCAGGTGCTGAACGAAAGAATCTGCCATATTAAATAGTTATTCTCCTTAGATTTATAAAAGAGCTTAGATTTATGAAAGAGTCTCTGAACTTTTAGATTTGGGGAACATGTCAAGTGCTTAGCAAATGTTACTTACTCACACACAAAAAGAAAATGATAAAAAGCTTCATTGAAGCTTATCCTTTTTTAACTTAACAAAGAAAGTTGATCATTTATCTTCGCATGAAGGTGAGTACTATCCCTTGTTAAACTTATTTTCCTACAACTACAAGAAAAATTAAATGCAGAACTGGCTTTACTCATACAATTAATTTTTAGTGACAACATGACGTTCTATAAATGCAACTTAAGTTGAACTATTTACTTGAAGAAAACAAACTGAGAGGACAACAAAGTTCCTCTAAACGTCTTAAATGAAATCGAGTAGTAAGTTTTATGATTCTTTTCCCTCAAGTATTTAAGATCAAAAACATGTTGATATATCATCTTCTTTTTCCACTAATAGTTTTTTGATACCGCTAACATCAAGTAAAAACATTAAAGGTCTAAAAGAAACTTACTCTTGGTTTGTGATTACACCCGTCAATGATCAATGTCTCAAGATCAGATAACTCTGTAGAAAGCTGCAAATTCCAGGGAAGTCCAACTGTTCCAAGGCTGTCTCAAGTTTTACGAATTTCCGGCATGATGGTGGAGACTGCCAACCTTCCAATTCCAGTATGGAGAGGAACTTATACACCAAACATGTCAAAACAAGGAAACGCAACACTTAGTTAATGACATGCTAATTGTTAAATAGTTTGTAAAGACAACTTGGACTATATATGACTGGTTTTTGCCACATCAAAGTGTTCAATGTTGGTTTGGAAATCCAAAGATGGACTTTTGAACACTTTGGAAAACCCAATCCCTTGATTAAACATGTCTTATTGTCCATTTCGAACACTTTACTTTCATAGTTCATCATCCAAAATTTTGGTTCAAAAGGCCTTGTTTCAATCACCTACTACTGTGCAACCAAATTGGCCATGAGAATGTAGTTCTTTGTTTACCAACTTAGTTTGCAGATTATCCTAAGTAGTGGAATTGTCAATGTTACTAAACTAATTGTCCAATAGAAAATAAAAAATCCCAAAAAAGGAAAAATGAAATTTTGGATGGTGAATAAACCTCGATGCACCAGGGACCCAGTTCAAGATTCTCGACATGGGCAATGCTGTGAAGAAGTTCTGTCAAACAGCCAGACTCCATCAATTCGTCTCCATCTTCAAAATCAAAATCAAAGTAAAGGACTGTAGTGACAAGTGAAGCCATATTTCTCAAGCATATCCCACGGCATGACCCCAGAAGTTGCAAATTTTGAATATATGGGGCTGATATTTCAAGCCATATGTCACTTTCATCCGTTTCTAAGTTGTCTATGATCAATTTTGTCTGCTTCACATTGCTGATCTCCAAATGATGAAATCCCCCAAAATGACCCAATTCCAAGCACTCCAAGTTGGGGCAACCAAATAATACCTTTTCCATGGCACCCTCCATCAAATGCATGTACCTAAGTGAAAGAGAAACGAGACCACTCCAGTTCATATTAGTGGAAGGGTTCAATGTGCGGTACTATAGAACCAAATTTCTCAAGGACTTGCTCTTATATGCAAACTGCGGAAATTCATATGTAGCTCCAGATAAAAAGTCTAGAGTAAATTCTTCAACTTTAGCAACTTTAGTTGCAAAATATACCCATAAATCGACATCTTTAACAAATCTCTTGTGGGTATATTTTGCACAAAAACCACACTGAATTTTCGGATTTTGTTGAAAGACCTCCAATAATGAAGCTCCCTATGGGTAGAAGCCACGAAATCAAGAATCTCCTTTTTCTCCTCACCAGGGCGGAAGAAATAGGGGAAGTCAAATTCGAGTGATACTGGAATAGACCAAAGAAACCTCCATCGCCTAGATAAGATGCGGGTCCTCACAACCTATTTCCCGTCGAGCGACAAAGAGAGGATGTGGAGTAGGATCGATTCCGGAAAATCACTCAATCTATCTCCTCCCGCCATCGCCATCATTTTCCTCTGCATTTCCATGGAGTAAACGTCAGTTTTGTAAAGTTGGTGGCTCATTTTAGTTTATGAGCATAACCTAGGTCAGTACATTCTTGCGAAATAATGAAATTATCTTTTTTATATATATTTTCCACGAGGGCAAATTTGCCGGATGGACAAGTCTGGACATAGTTTTCAAAGTATTACCTTATTTGAATCCTTTCAACTTGGTAACATAACTATACTACCTTAAATGTTAATTTTCCTAATATATAGAACTTGTAAATCAAGTAAAAATTTATTTATCAATTTTTTTCCTTATTTGATAGTACTAAACTTTCGCCTATACATTTATAATTTGGACGTATACACACTTTTAGTTATTAAATCGGATACTAATAAAACCCTTAAATGGAACACATAGTTTCATTGATAATAAAAGATTCAAAAATATCTAACTAGATTCATAATAGTCTCGTGCCTAATACCCTTTCATACAACATTGATGCCAAATCTTACCATCATCTTTTGAAGGATTATTTCTAAGAATCTTTAATGTTCTCTTATTTATAGTTACTATCATGATGACGATTATTTTTGTCTATTGCCACGCCCATGTTCATTCATACGACTTCGATAATTATGTAGTCTTCTTTCAAACTATTGATCTATCGCTCCCACATTCTCTTAAGAGAATGAAGCAGATCCAATAGGATGACTTCATAATAAGGCATTCTTTTACTTTAATTATTATAATATTATCAATATGGTGCATTGGGATGCGACCCCAATGTCTTATACATATAAGGTGTGCTAGGCCGTAATACGTTGGGACTAGAACCCAACGCCTTATTATCATGGTGCATCAGGACTCGAAAACAATCTCTTACCCTTATGGTGTGCTGGGATTTGAACCCAAGGTATTACCCTCATATAATGTTTATTATAAGTTGTCTTATTCACTAAAAGGAATGGACTATAATTTTGTATAACCACAACTAGGCATAAAATAATTTCATAATATTTTCATATTGTCTTTCTATAAATGTTTTTTCAGGAGCATATTTGAGATCTATTTATTTGAGATCTATTTATTCATTTTTGTAATTGATCTCAAATCTATTCAGATCAATATTCATGTATCCTTAATCCTGTAGAATAATTGAATATCATATCTTAACAGCCAAAACAATTGAACATAGCTTAGCTGATGAGGGCTTTCAAAATTTATTCTTTCCTAGTACAGTTGTGAGCTATAACTTTTTCACCTACTAGAAAACTTACAAATAATAATTGTTTACGAGTAGCAGAGCAGTTCATCAATAATATAAACATAACAAGCATTTTTAAATATTCACTTCTAGTGATCATAATAAATAATACATTGAATGTATTATCACTTAATTAACAGTTATAAAGTTAAATGAATGTGTTTAGTCATAACAAGCTTTATGAAAGTATTTTTTTTATTATTAATCTAATGGTCATATGTTTTTTATAATTCTGTAAGTTGCATTGAAATGGTCATGTATATTATAATCTTTAAAATTTTAATAAAGATACATCTAATATTGATATCCACAAATAAATATGATCATCAGTACTCCCTTAATATGAAAGACGATCAAGATATAATTAATTGTGAATTGCCATAATTTACATGTTAAAAATATGGATAATCAAATAATATCAACTATGAACAATAGTATTTTTTTTCATACATAATAGTGAATTAAGGTAAGATTATTTAGCGAAAGACATGATTGTAATTATAAGACAAAAAATAATTTACCTATATCAAATTCTACAAATTGAAAGTGAAAATTCAAAATCATCATTCTCTTGAACTAAAGAGATTCTTAATATTTGTGAACTTTCGTTTCTCTAATTACGCTATTTCAAGTCCTGCTCTATTCTTTCTTCTTTAGGTAAAGAATGAATATAGTAAATATCTCTCAAGTTAAAGTTCTTGATATTCTAATTTGCTTTCACCAAAGTTGATTAACAAGTCTTTTATTTTGAACTAGTCTAGAAAATAATTGTTCGAACATATCAAAATCATTTAAGTTATTATAAAAATCAATAGTTAGTAATACTTCATGCTCATGTTTTGAAAATTCAAGATATGATTAAGTTCTAGGCAAACATGCAATAGAATGTAACCATAAATATATTTTTGCATTTAAAGATCCAAATCAAAGTAAATCATTTGGAAAGCATACCTCTCGTTTGATGTTCGCAACACAAAATAAAAATCATACTGAAAACCTGAATTGTATTAGAGCTTCCTGTTGATAACGTGTTGTAAAATATGAGTAGTGTAGAATAATGTTAAGAAAGATATATTGGACAATAAATATAGAAAGGATCAGAGAATTTTTCTTCTATTGAGTCACTAATCCATGAGCCAAAGTTATGGTGGACATGGTATGGTATATACCGAATACCATACTGAAACGGAAATTTTTGATACCATAATTTTGATATTATGATATCTGATATGGTATTTGCTATGATTTTTATAATATTTTGGTATTTAGTATGATATTCGATATTTAAAAAAATATTAAAATACCAAATACCATACCAAAGTATATAGGCATATATAATTCATACATATTAT
>JACEIK010003586.1:93089-139006 GCA_018107945.1 Datura stramonium | reverse complement strand
TTGGATATATTCTAGAAAAAAGTACTTTATACCTATCAGATCTTAACTTTTAGCTTTTTGCGATCACTCTCTTTGTAGAGGAAGAAAGTAGAATTCTATTGGTGGAAATTGTAAAAGATTGTTTGTTTTCTTCATCTTCCTCTATAGCAAGGTGCCACCATTGTTGAAGACTTATTGCTAAATTTGATTTTTCTACTCTGATTATTTAAATCAATGAGTATAGTGCTAAATATGCTCTTTAGTTTCTTAATCATGAGTAGTTAAATCATTAACTAGAGGTGTATGGTGATGAGTGCTTAATTAGATTGAGTATTGCTAGATTCATCTCAATATTATTTAATTAGTGTAAATATGTTAAGTTCTCTCCAATTTATAATTGAAGATCCATAGTTGCAGATGTGGGTCTACTTTTCTTACTTCATTTCTTCTTGAAAGAGAAGAATTGAGTATTGGGAGAGAATTTGAAGGTGAAAATGAATGTGATATTGTGGAGTTGGGCTAGACATAGCCAAACCTATATTCTCATTCCAAATTAATAACTAATAGCTAGAGATTAGGGCAGCTATTAATCCAAACTTGATTGGGTTGATTTGATTGTGTCTAGTGGTTCGAAAGAACTTTAGCAAGAGACATTTATGAGGTTGAAAAACATAGAATGCCCACCTGCCCAAGGTTATTTACACAATTTGAACTAATGAGATGATCTAGCATAGCCTTGTTTAATTAGCACNCTAATGAGATGATCTAGCATAGCCTTGTTTAATTAGCACATCATCTACACCACACCTCTAGTCCTTCTCATTATTGTTGACAACTTTGGTTATTTTGCCATTCTATTTAGCCAAGTTAGAATCTATACCATTTTGTTAACATTAAGTCTCCCCCAAAATATTTTTTTCTTTGTTACTTTTGAGTGGTGAGAACTAATTTATATTTTCCAAACAACACTTGTGCATATCATTTTTTAGTCTCTGTGGGATTCGACCCTGACATCCGTCGGGATATTTGTTTTGATACAACGACCGTTTACACTCTCTCGTAATGAAGAGTGTGTTTTGGACGTTATCAACACTCACTCTCTCAAAAAAAATCTTCATGCACACGACTCGACCCATAGGCTTTCCCTTTGTATAATTAGCCACTAATGTAGAGAAACTACACTCAAAATCAATCAGGACTTGCGGGTCATGATGAAGGCTAGGGGCAATGGTAAGACAATTATTTGGCTCTATTGAGTAGATCCTCCCTAATCCCTTTATGTGAACACTTCACCCTTCCCATCTCACTATTTTATATCGGTCCACCTTATTCCTCCGTTCCCAACCATTTTTATCTTTTATTGTTCAAATATCTTCCTTGTAGCTCCTTTGGCTATCACATTAAGCCTTGTCTAATCAAGAGGTAACACCATTCTACTTCTCTTTTATTTTTGATATATCAAGGTTCCTTAGCTCATCATTTCATTCTTTTTCCCACAATTTGGTGCTAACTTAGAATTATATTTCTTATTTATCCCCCTTTCTTGAAGACCCCAAAACTTAGGCTCTTTGTCTCTTACTCATAGATTTCCTNNNATCTATACCTAGGCCTTTGAGCCCAGATTTTTTTTCATTCGCTCACCACTAGAAATTAGGGAGGATGTGTTATACCCTGGGAGGTCAAAGATAGGACCAGGAAGTTGAAACCGGAAAATTGTGAAATTATGTTGCAGGCATAGGACGAGTCGTCAAGTGGCTCATGGGGAGGCTTGGGGGAAATAAGGGATTGAGGTCCCCAGGAGTGAGGTAACGACTACTGGTCATCCCCCACGAGTTGTCATGTAAATCGTGGGGTGGCTTGGGAAAATAAATGGAGGAGCTGTCCGGTGTACTTAACGGAAGGGACCCCATGAGTCGTGGCCTGTCCCAACGACTCGTGAGATCAGTCGTGAGCAAGCAGGATGAATTTCAATAGAAAGTAAGGTAGTGTGCTTGATGGGAGGTGACCACGAGTCGTGGTCACGGGGGACGAGTCGTTAAGTCATCTATTACGAGCCCCAGTAGACTTATTATCAAGTGTGGTTGAAGAGCGACTTGACGAGTTGTTGCCCGTCCTGATGAGTCGTCAGGTTACCCGTTAAGGTCACCTAGCAGTGTTTTCCTGCGAATTCAGTAAGGGTCTTTTCGTAATTCCTAAGTTCCTAACACCTATACTACGTCGTTTAAGGCTCGTTTTAGTGGTTTTAAGTAGGGGGAAAACATATTCTAAACCATTCTTCCCATGCAGGCAAGTTTGAAGAGGAGATTCAAGGCAAAATCTCAAGGTTTTCATGGGAATCTCAGCTTGGTCTATTAGAGGGTGTTAGAGTTCCCCATTTCCAAGTATGTAAGGCTATGAGTGGGTGTCTTCTTCCACACCCATGCCCGATTTCTATCAAAACATGATGAATTGCCTATGATCAAGTATGGGTTTTTTACCCAATTGCATAATTCTTCAATCTCTATACATGGGTAGGATTACATTATATTTATATTGATGAATTGTGAAGCTTGGGCAGATTTTAAATTGTTTTCAATCGAAATTGTGATTTCTAATTATGAAATTTAAATGCCATGGATGAGAACTTTATGAAAAAAGAAAATAATGTTTAATGTATGATGATGAGGACATTTAATGATGAAAAGAATGTTTCTACAACTACCCATGATTATGATGTTGTTTTCAAAAGGAAATGAGTAGATCCTAGCATGATAAAGCTTTGGGCAATGCCCATATGGTGATTTAAAGTGATGACTTTCCCAAAATAAGCTTACCACATTATTTGAAGTGAAGTTTCTTAATTTTTCATAAATTCTAGCTTGTGGTATGTTTCGAAATAAAGCTTCTCATGTACATGAATTTATAATTGAGATGTATGTCATTATTGAGCTTTGTGAAAGGACAATGTTGAGCTTCATTTTCATATGATGTCGAGTCTATGCTTGATTTCATTATGAGCTTTGTCAATAGACAATGTTGATCTTTATTTCATACGATGTTGAGTTATGCATGATTTCATATTGATCTTCGTCATTAGACGATGTTGAGCTTCGTCAATTGAGGATGTTGAGTTTTGTTATGGACGATGTAGAGCATTGCATTTTTTGGGAGAAGAGTCTAGCACCGAGCGGGTTAAGGGTTGATTATCCTATTCCCCAAAACTACGCGCCAACATAGGTTGATACTCTATTATTGGGACCTCCCTTGTGAGTTATCCTCGGCCCGATTGGCCCTTCAGCTTGATATCGATATCATGGTAGCGTCCTTAGCCCTGGAAAGGTTTTAGATGGCTCTGCCGACTTGAGTGTAATAGTCGGGACCATGTAAGCTCTATCGTGGTATGTGTTTAGATTTGCATATTTACTACTCATGATGATTCCCTTATGCATGCATGTTCTAAAAGTAAGGTTTGACTCAATGTTCATTTTTTGATATAAATGTTATGTTCAGCTTTGAGTCATTCGAGTCAATCATGATGTTGTAAAGCTAAGCATGGTCGTGTCATATAAGATTTCGGTTTCAAAATGAATGCATGTAGCCCTTCTACTTATTCTTGAAAGCTTGTGATATGCATGAAATGTTTTAAATGATTTACTTTACTAAAATGGTTTTACTTATCTTGCATACTCGGCACATTCCACGTACTGATCGAATACTTTCTATGCTGCATCATTTCATGATGCATGATCCAGTTCTCATGTTTAGCCCCGTTCTTAGTTGCTTATCAGAGTTAGCACCTGCGTGATTGGCGAGTCCTCATCTTTCGAGGACTAGACTTTCAGCTTCATGTCATATTTCAGTTTTCATATTGTTGAGTTAGTTGGGGGTTTTATCCCATCAACTCGTCTAGACTAGAGGCTTTTCAGACTTATGTATGTGTTAGCTTCGGATATTATTCTGATGTTATGTTGAATTAGACTTCTGCTGAGTTATATTGATGATTTCTTCAGTTTTCCGAATGAGTTAGTTGTATGCTTATGCCATGGGTAGACTTGGGATCTCTCGAGGTCCCTTTTCCCGTGTCTACGATCTGGGTCTACGCTCGGGTCATGACAAACTTGGTATTAGAGCCATAGGTTTGATGTGTCTTAGGGAGTATGAAAGCCGCGTTAGGTAGAGTCTTTTTCATGGATGTGAGGAATGCCACACTTATGATGAAGAGGCTACTAGAAGTTTCCTTCTTTCATGATCTATGTCGTGCGATGAAAAGCCTTTCTATCCTTCTAATTCGTGCTATTCGCGATTGCAGAATCATGGCTCCTTGAAGAGGGAATAGAAGGAGGAATGGAGGTGGTGCAGGCCATGAGGATGGTAACGGTTATAAGCATCAGCCAGCCCCACCAGTTCAGGAGCCTCAGGCACCGGAGCCGGATGCCCATGTTGAGTTCTGAGCTGCCATTCAAATACTTGCGCAGGCCTTGACCGCTCAGGTCAATCAGGAGGCCGTTGCGTATGTTCTGCAAAATGGTAATGCGGATGCCACTCGAGTCAGGGACTTCTTGAGGATGAACCCGCTAGAGTTTCTAGGGTCCAAGGTAGATGAGGACCCGCATGATTTCATTGATGAGATTGTCAAGATCACCTAGGTTATGGGGGTGAGTAGTGTTGAGTATGAAGAGTTGGCCTCCTACCAGTTGAAGGGTGTTGCGCATATTTGGTTCCGCTAGTGGAAGGACAGCAGGGTCGCTGGAGCAGGTTCGATCACATGGGAGGAGTTTTAGGTTGCATTCCTAGATCGGTTCTTCCCTCGAGAGATGAGGGAGTTGAAAGCAGCCGAGTTCATGAATTTAAGTTAAGGAAGGATAACTGTTTAGGAGTACACCCTTGAGTTCACCCGCCTATCTAAGTATGCCCCGGAGTTAGTGGCCGACCAGCGGGCGCGGGTGAGTAGATTTGTGCATGGTATAATAGGATATTTGGACAAGGAATGCAGGACAACTATACTCCATCAGGACATGGACTTCAATTGCATTGTGTTGTATTCTCAGCAGATGAAGGCAACACATTTAATGGAGAGGGAGGCCAAGAGGGCCAGGACTGAGGACCACAGATTCTCTCAGCAGAGGTCCGGTGGTGGGCACCAACAATAGACCCACCAAAGATCATCAACCCCAGCATCTTCAGCGCTGAGTGTGCCATCTAGGCCCAGACATGATCAAAGAGGGCGAGCATCAGGCTCGAGGGGTCTTAGCAGTAAACCCGCAAACTCCAGCATTCCAGCTAGTCGCTGGTGCAGCCGAGGACACACAAGCAAGTTTTTGGTAGGGTCAGGAGCTTGTTTTGGATGTGGGAAGCCTGGACATATGCTTAGAGATTGTCCTGCTGCGAGACAGGATCAGGTTGGGGGTCGAGGCCCAGCTTCTAGTTCAACGGCTCCACCCCCACGCACAACACATCAGGGGACATCTACTAGCACAGCTGGCGGGCAGCGCCAAAACAGAATCTATGCCTTAGCCACTCACCAGGAGTAGGAGGCCTCACCAGATGTAGTCACCCATATGTTGAGAGTCTTTCATGTTGATTTATATGCTTTGTTAGATCCGGGGGCTACTTTGTCTTTTGTGACACCATACGTAACCAGTAGCTTTGGAGTTAGTCCCGATGTTTTGTCAGAGACCTTCTCAGTTTCTACTCTAGTAGGTGACTCAGTTATAGCTAGATGGGTGTATAGAGATTTCCCGGTCTCAGTTCTTCATAAGGTCACCTCAACAAACTTGATAGAGATATCCATGAACAATTTCGATGTTATTCTCGATATGGATTGACTATTCACATGCCATGCTTCAGTTAATTGTAGGACCCAGTCAATAGAGTTCAGATTTTCAGGTGAGCCTGTCTTAGAATGGGAGGGTAGTTCAGTTGTGCCTGTAAGTTGATTTATTTCCTACCTTAAGGCAAAAAAGATGATTTCTAAGGGTTGTTTGTACCTCCTAGTTAGGGTTAAGGACGTGGATTCTGAAACCACGACTATCCAATCCATACCAGTAGTACGTGAGTATCCAGAGGTCTTTCCTTATGACTTTCCAGGTGTCCCTCCCTAGCGGGAGATCGATTTTGATATAGATCTTCTTCCCGAGATGGAGCCTATATCTATTCCGCCTTACAGAATGGCTCCAGCTAAGCTAAAAGAGTTAAAGGATCAGTTGAAGGACCTATTAGATAAAGGCTTTATTAGGCCGAGTAAGTCTCCATGGGGTGCACCAGTGTTGTTTTTTCGGAAGAAGGATGGTTCTCTTCGGATGTGCATTTACTATAGGTAGTTGAACAAGGTCACCATCAAGAACAGGTATCCCTTACCCAGGATCGATGATTTTTTTGACCAGCTTCAGGGTGCCAAGTGTTTCTCCAAGATTGATCTCAGATCCGAGTATCACCAGCTCAGGGTTTGAGAGAGTGACATCCCAAAAACCACTTTCAAGACTCGGTATGGTCACTACGAATTTGTTGTTATGTCTTTTGGACTAAACAATGCCCCTTCATCTTTTATGGATCTAATGAATAGGGTGTTCAAGGAATATTTGGACATGTTCGTGATTGTGTTCAATTATGACATCCTTATATACTCTTGGAGCGAGGAGGAGCATGCTGCTCACTTGAGAATAGTGCTTCAGACCCTCAAGGATCGTCAGTTGTATGCAAAGTTCATCAAATGTGAGTTTTGGTTGGACTTGGTGTCATTTCTAGGCCATGTGATATTAGGTGAGGGCATAAAAGTATTTCCAGAAGATCGAGGCGGTAAAGAATTGGCCCAGGCCAGGGAACCCATCAGATATCAGGAGCTTTTTAGGCTTACTAGGTTACTATCAGAGATTTGTGAAGGGTTTTTCATCTATTGCCGCATCATTCACTAAGTAGACTCAGAAGGAGGTGAAGTTTCAGTGATCGGAAGCTTGTGAGAAAAGTTTCCAAGAGTTGAAGACCCTACTCACTTCAGCACCTGTGTTGACCCTACCTGAGGGTACTGATGGTTTTGTGGTGTATTTCGCTAGTCATACTCGAGTGTGTATTGATACAACATGGGAAAGTGATAGCTTATGCCTCAAGACAGTTAAAAATCCATGAAAAGAACTACTCAACCCACAATCTTGAATTGGCCGCGGTGGTGTTTGCATTAAAGATATGGTGGCATTACTTATATGGGGTTATGTGGATGTATTCACGAATCACAAAAGCTTGCAATATATGTTCACGCAGAAAGATCTCAATCTTCAGTAAAGGAGGTGGTTGGAGTTACTAAAAGACTACGACATGAGTGTCCTTTATCACCCGGGTAAGGCTAATGTGGTAGTGGACACACTTAGTAGACTCTTTATGGAGAGTGTGTCCCACGTGGATGAGGGAAAGAAAGAGTTGGTGAAAGATGTCAATCGACTTGCGAGGTTGGGGGTTAGATTGGTCGACTCGACCAATGGTGGCGTTTTTGTGAAAAATAGATCAGAATCGTCCTTGGTGACGGATGTGAAGGCCAGGCAAGATGAGGATCTGATTTTAGTAAAGCTGAAGGAAGTCGTTCGAAATCAAAAGGTGGAAGTCTTCTCCTAAGGGGGAGATGGTGTACTAAGGTACTAGGGTCGTCTATGTGTCCTAGACGTTGATGATTTGAGAGTTCAGATATTGCATGAGGCACATGGTACCAGATATTCTATCCATCCGGGTAACACCAAGATGTATCATGATTTGCGGGAGATATATTGGTGGAACGACATGAAGATGGATATTGCAGAACTCGTAGCCAAGTGCACGAACTGTCAGCAAGTGAAAGTTGAGCATCAAAGGCTAGGAGGTGTATTGCAGGAGATTAACATTCCCACTTGGAAGTGGGAAGAGATTAATATGGATTTCATTACAGGCCTATCTCGTACTCACCGACACTATGATTCTATTTGGGTGGTAGTAGACAGGTTGACCAAGGTTGCACACTTCCTACCATAAAACCAAAGATTCAGCGGATGATTATGCCAAATTGTATATTCGGGAGTTGGTTCGACTTCATGGAGTGCTGATGAGCCCGCAAGTATACGGGTCGTGCAAGTAATATAGTGGCTCTTTTTAAGAACCGGAATGTCGAACCCACAGGGACTGGACCCATTCCTCTAACTAATTCCTCTAACTATCCATTTCTAGTGTGATCTTAAATAACTAAAGTGTTGGTGATAGACATTTTCGTTTGAGAATAATTAAGTCTAAGTTTGGGTCAACGAAATATTCTTAAATTACTCTAGGAGCAACATAGAGTTAAAACCAGATAATCATGCGATAATACGATTTGCAATGGAATAAGCATGGGACTACCAATTGTTATTTCACATAATTAGAATTGCATGTTCATGGTCTTTCGAGCCTCTTAACACGGCAATCTAGCCTCACTGCATCATTGTGAGCGAGGAGTTTAATTTTCTAGTCGCTGGCAATCAATTATGTTGTGGTTTACTAGGAAACGATTAGGACTTTCGTACGTCTAACCATTTAACTCAACTTAGCGTCACAACTACTTCTTCGAGTGGTGATGTGACATCCCAAGTTGGTCTTTTATAACCCCCGTGTGTCAACCAAGCACGGTGTCAGGTATATTGTCTATCCAAACACGGAACCCTTCTCCGAGATTACTTCATGCTCCCACATTCTCATGTCCCTAATTTGTGTAATGCCTTCTCAAGTTATTTCCTAGGCTAACAAATATTCTTTCATAGTGATCAATCATTAAAACAACCAACAAATCAGGAATGCAAGGCGAAAATAACAATTAATAACTTAATTCCAAAACAATTTCATAAATACACAATCATAATCCATGGCTTCAAACCCTGAGGAAGGGCTCAGCCATTCATGTTCGTAAACTACTCTAAACTACTATTAATCTACTCCTAAACTACATACTTACATGAGATTTGTAGATAAGAAGGGAATTTGACAAACGCTAGCTGAGTTCTCCCACTTCTCCCCTTCACTCCTAAGTGCGCAAGCCTTAATAAAATCGTGACTAAATGGAATTAGGAGCTATGTCCTATTTATAGTAAATGGAAACGTGCTTAATTTGGCCTATCATGGAACGGCTCATGTCACGGAGTGTACGGTACCTGCCTCCGTGACACGGAGGCACGCGAAAGCTCACTGGAAATCACCCCGAAACCGCCTGCAGCACTCCGCCGCTGGGTGTGGCACGCTGCTTGGGAAGCGCGTTGCAGCCTCTTGTCGCGCAGCCATTTCCTGCCGTGGCACGTTGCCAACGCGCAGGTGGGTTGTCTTGGGCAGCCTGCCTGCCGTGGCACGTTGCCACGCAAGCAGTGGGCCGCTTTGGGCCTCCTCTTTGCCGACGTTCGCGTGTTGATTCCGTCTTCCAAGCCTCTACTTCTACCAACTCATGGATTAGCTCTCAAAAGTCATCAAAAACCTACAAAACAAAGTCTAATCATGTTGGTTAGCACATATCTTCACATTTATATAAAATCACATGAAAATGTACAAATAACTTAGACAACCCGACCAATTTAAGCTGCAAAAGCGTCACTGGGCATGATATTTTTGCCCGTGATCACAACCCCACACCAGCCTTGTCTGGTCCTCGAACAACCTTTCACATATCATGCGTATGGAGAGTCCCACATAACTAATTTAGCAAGATATTTCGAGCTACGGTTATAATGATTATGTAAGATACAAGTTAAAAATAGAACAATCTATGAAATAATAACTATGTTAAGACTTCTTAACCTCAAGAATCGACTCTCAAACTTCGCAAACTCATGCAAATCAACTGATTAAGAAATCCCACATGAATTTTTGCACCTTCTCACAAACATGTGCCCTCACGGAAAGAGAGTTACCCAATCACACGCAAAAACAATTTTTTACATCACAACATGTGTGGGTACATAAAAAGAATTACACTACTCACAAAGAATTCACATGCATCATGTCATGACCTATAAGCTTGCCCTTAGTGTTTTACTCCACTAATTTGAGGCTGTAAGGAATGTAAGATCAAATAGGACTTTGTAGGTTGTAATTTAACTCGTGCATGGGTAGGTACTATTATGGCCGTAATAGTGACTATCTTTCCTAAGCGCTTTAATACATCACTCTCATTACGAACTTCCTCTCATCTACCTTTTTCTCCTTGATAGTTTTCTTTTCCTCTTTGTGGTTTCCCTTTAATTTAGGCACTTTTGACTTGTCGCGAAGGAGCTCGGCGTATAATTTTTCATTACTTTGTTTTCTTACTCCTTAACAATAATCAACCATTTTCACATAAGTGCACCTTTGACCTTTCTCAACTTCTACAACTTGCTACTTTTCCTTTCTTTTCATTCTTCTTACTCCTTTTACTCTTTCAGATTTTTCTTCTCTTCAAGCGCTTAGAGCTTTGGGGTCAAATTCAAGGTTAATGAAAGAAAAGGATTAAGCTTATGTTGCAGCTTTCAAAGAATAGGCTCAAGGCTCAACGGGCTAACCGAGATTAATTTTTCAAGGTAGGTAAAATGAGGATAAAAATAAGGTTAATTCAAAGAAATGCCTAAATCATCTCCTACACCACATCCTTCATTTCGCCTATACACACACACCAGAAAGTTCTAGACAATCCACAATAGCATAGAATACTTCAAAACCTTACACTTCATGGCACATGCTCAATTCAAGACACATTCAGCAGACACTTACTCAGCTAATCACAAGAATTCAAAATTAAGCTTCAATTATATTGAGTCAAATTCACGAGCCTAAGTGTCTCAAACAAAGTTATAAACTTCAGCATGCTTCAACACCGAACATACTTTGCATCTTAAGCAATCATATCTAGCACATAACAAGAACATCAAGCATCCATTAGCTACAATTTCAAAAACCCGACATCTATCGACTAAAACATTATGTACAGACAAATAAAATTAAAAATAAAAATAAAAATAAAAATTTTATTCTTCGGTTCAAAGACCTCTGGCCGGAAAAGAACCGAAAAGAAAACTAACTGCGTATGAAGTCATGCTTGACTCCACAAAACTTTTCAAAATTTTTCTCATTTTTATCACACAAGCATTACATTCACCAACAACTTGTTAAGAACAACAATTTTGAAATTTCCTGAAATTTCCCTCACCCCACACTTAAATCATGCTATGTCCTCATAGCCTCAAATTAACATTTCAAGAGGTGAGAAATACCGGTGCCTTTAGGTCAGCTAGTAGCCTGTTTTTCCACACTTTGCACACGTGGGTGGTCGACCCCACACTTTTCCTCTTCCATGCTTCTAGCTTCCTCCTCCGAGGGTACTCGAACTTCCCCTCTACCCGTGCCTAACTTTCCACCAAAAACACAAAAACCAAAAATGGAAATAACAAAATCCAACCAAAATAAAATATTAAAAATTGTACCTGAGGTACCCTTGGGTTGCTCCCTGCAGTGCCTTATTTTACGTCGTGGCACGACGTGGACTGCCCTTTTCAAGACATCTCATACTCCGGGTTCTCTTTCGAGAACCATCTCTTTTTCTTTTTGCTGTTTAGGGAGGAAACAACCTCCACTCGCTCCTCTCCCTCTCTCCAACTTCTTTTCCAATTGAAGTCCTTTATCAGACTTGGCTGAACTTCGACATTGCCTTGCCTTGCACCTGTGGAATCCTCCACCCCACACTCATCCTCCCCGCCAACACACTTACCGACAAAGGCTCTCTCAGAGGTATGGATGGGTTTATTTCTTGGTAGACACGAAAGGTTTCTTCTTCATCTCGACTTATTTTGTGGTCCCTTCTTTTAAATCAATCACGTTCTCCAGTGGCCAAGAATGGCCGTCCCAAGATTAAGTGTACCTGGTCATCAACCTGAAAATCTAAAACAATAAAATCAGCAGGTATAATAAATTTACCTACTTTGACGAGAAGGTCCTCTATGATTCCATCAGGTGTCACTCGCGACTTGTCAGCCAGCTGCAACATCAACCTTGCTTGTCTCGGTCTTCCCAACCCTGTTTGAATAACGATAGGGGCATTAGATTAACTGCTGCCCCTAAATCACACAAAGCTCGGAGCACTTCCGCTTTACCAATTTGTAATGAGGGTAAAACTCCCCGGGTCTTTGAGCTTCTTTGGCATTTCTTGCTCAATACCCTGTGACTGCACCTCCTCAGTTAGTGCTACAGTCTGGACGTCCACCACCTAACTTTGTTCGCTATCACATCCTTTCAAGTATTTAGTATTTACTTGGGCATTCCCAAGACATCAACAAGAGGCAATTTATGAAGTTCTTTGAAACTCACAGAACTTTTTGAAACATTCCTCCTCCTTGCTCTTTCTCAATCTCTGAGGGAAGGGTGGTGGTGGTCTTTGTGCTGGCTGCAATGAAGATTGTGCATTTTGTTGCCCAAGACTCCGATTTTCTCCATTATCGGTGGATGGTCCCTGTCTTACCGCTCCGCCGCACCTCTTTTTCAACTCTTAGGCCCCGCATCGGGCCTAACCGCCCTTCCTTCGCTTCCTAAGACTGATGGCATTGATCTGCCTGGGTTAGGATCTGCGTCGCTTGGTAATCTCTCTTGCGGCCTGATATCGAGCAGCTGCTATTTGAACCACTTGTTTTTCAAGATTGGGTGGGTGGCTACTGGCCGATTCATTAAGTTCGCCGCCATCCTCGCTCGATTTTCTGCTAACTAATTTTGGGGTCTCCATAATTTTCTGTAGTGTTTCCTCAATGTGGCTGCTACTATGCCCATCAATCTGCCTATTCTGTTGATACTGATGTTGTTGAGGTTGCATAAAATTCTGCTTTTTGGTTTCACCCCAAGAAGAATTCTGGGTGGTCTCCCACAATTTTCGTTGGAGTTGTTTCAAAATTGATTTCTTTGCACATTCCCAACAAAATTGACTGATTCCGGTTGGCTCCACAAGATTCTGCGTTGTGCCCATTATTACCACAAATTTCACACCAACTAGGAACTTGCCGAACTGCATTAACCTCGGCCTCGTGTTGGTGCATACTCAGTTTATTGATTCATTTGATAGGTTATGACTTCGAATCATTATGTTTTTTGGATATATGACTATTTAAATCTTGACCCTTATGTACAAACTTACATACTCTTTGTCTTTTCCCTTTGCACATGTTTCCTTCCTCACTTCCAACATGGACAATATAGCAACCCATAATTTTTTAATATGACATATAACCATCAAAATAATTTTGGGTGTAACATTTTTGGCACCGCCTCGTATTCTTTTTCATCATTTATCTTAGGAACCACAACTTCCTTGGGCTTAACATTTGCATCTCCAAGAATTTTACCATTCCTCGTGACAATGACCATGGATTGACTATCTTTCTTTGGCTTGACATTGTATCACTCTGTGTATGTGTTCCCTTATTCGGGATTCATTTGAGAGGATAAGCGGCCTGGCCTTGGCTTCAAATTCTTGATGGTACTTGAATGTGAATTCTACCTGACAAAAGCTGACACCCTTTAAATTCCTTGACCCCGCTGATTTCCATGATTCCACTTTCTTAAGAAACCTTGCCAACATCTCTTCGATTTTTGAGCTTCCTACATTGTTCACACCTAGTTGAGATTTAGTGTTCTCATCTTTAGGAGGAGGAACATATGGATTTGAACTTCGATGGTATCGGTCCTCTCACTATTTTGCTTCTATTTTCCTATCTCTCATTTCTCTGGGCTATCCCCTCAGACATCAACATTTCTCCAACCTTGATTCTCTTTCCGTGGGTGCTAAGGGCCTTGATTATTCCCTTGATACCGTGGCTGAGAACAATTCCCATTTGATTTGCCATGACTTGACACACTCGTATCATGGTGGAGATGATTCTCAAACCGCATCTGGACCTGTATCTTGCCAACATTCACTTTTAGGCCCTAATTCGATCTCATGTTTAGTCATTAACACTAGCCGAGTCATCATTTTATCAAGATTTTCATCTTTCTTCATCTCTTTTTTGCATTTCCTAAACTTGCTAATGCACTAGAACTCCCATCATGTGATAATACATTAGTCTCTAGTATGCCATGCCCGATTTTTCTTCATTATCTATCCAAGAGGGCCTTATCTAACCTGACCATATCTGATCCATAATTGATCCTCCGGCTAAATTAGTGGCAACGGATTTGTTGATGGTTTCTAAGGATTGGTAAAAGCTTTGAAGGAGTACTTATCGCGAGACTAGTGGTTAGGCAAGGACACCTTCTTCTTGAACCTAGCCATGCTTCATGTAAAGGCTCCCAAGATTTGCCTAAAGTTTGTAATGTCATTCCTCGCCTGTAAAATCTTTGAGGAGGGAAGAAACGATCCAAGAATTCTTCAATCAATTCTTTCCACGAGTTGATACAACCTCGAGGGAACTTCTCCAACCACATAGTAGCCTCCTCCCATTAGGAGAAATGGAAAGAGCTCGTGTCACGCCCCTAGTGAACGGGGTATCTTAAAGCGGACAATTGGCCGGTGGATGGATCAGGTTGGTGATAGAATAGCTTCAGAAGGGTTGTGGTGTAGGCACGCCTGCGTCCCTTCAGAGTCCAGGCAGGCCGACCCAGTTAAATGCGGGGAGCTTGTCAGCCGCTCTTGGAATTGACGGTGAAGAGGTGGGACTTGGCCAACCCTCCACAAACCTAGTCGGGAATCGAGCCGTTTCTCGAAGAGCCCATGGAAGGGCGAAACCAGTATATTGTCCCGGTGAGAAAGGCTGGCCTCAGAGGCGAGGCGCCGCATGGGCCTTCGGAGCGTAATGCCGGAAATCTGAGCCTGTGACAGATGGTATCAGAGCCGTGCCGAATTTGTTTCATAGCGTCTCGCACTCGCATGGAGTGAAGGTGGTGCCGAAATAGAGGGATCCTCACATCACGAAGTGTCGAGTTTGGCAAGGGGGTGAGCATTGTCGACGGCTTGGGAAACCTTCCCCGGCCTCCGAGTGTGTTGTGGTGTTGTAGGTAATTCCTGTGCAGAGGGCACACCGAGTGACAGGTGGCTGCGAGTCAGGCAACTCGAGCGAGTGGCCGTGTGTTTGGTGGGGCTTACACCGAAAGGTGGGGAGGATGCCGCTTCCCTAGTGAAGGGGGTATCTATGAGGACAGCTGTTGGTGGATGGACTAGATGGTGATAGAATGGCTTCAGAAAGGTTGTGGCGTGGCACATCCGTGTCCCCGCAGTCCAAGCAGGCCGACCCGATTAAATGCGGGAGCTTGTCGTTGTTCTTGGAATTGACGGTGAAGAGGGACTTGGCCAACCCTCCACAAACCTCGGTCGGGAACTCCGGGAGCCAGCTCGAAGAGCCCATGGCAGGGCGAAACCAGTATATTCTCGGTGAGAAAGGTTGGCCTCCCAGAAGCGAGGCACCGCATGGCCTCCGGAGCGTGGCCTAAGTCCGAGCCCATGACAGATGGTATCGTGAGCCGTGCCGGGACTTTGTTTCATAGCATCCCGCACTCGCATGAGGAAGGTGGTGCTGAGTTGTGTCTCACATCACGAAGTGTCGAGTTTGGCAAGGGGTGAGCATTGTCGGACGGTCTTTGGAAACCTTCCCCTCAAACCTCCGAGTGTGTTGTGGTGTTGTAGGCTCCCCGTGCAGAGGGCACACCGAGCGTGTGTGGCCGCAAGTCGGGCAACTCCTTGGCGAGTGGCTGCATGAGGGCGTACACCGAGTTGGGTGAGGGATGTCACGCCCCTAGTGAATGGGGTATCTTATGCAGGGACAGTTGCCGGTGGATGGATCAGGATGGTGATAGAATGGCTTTGTAAAGGTTGTGGCATAGGAACGTCTCGTGTCCCTTCGTAGTCCAGTAGGCCGACCCGACAACGGCGGGGAGCTTGTCGCTGTTCTTGGAATTGACTGTGAAGAGGGACTTGGCCAACCTCCACAAACCTGGTTGGGAACTGGAGCCATTCTCCTGAAGATCCCATGGCAGGCGAAACCAAGATATTGTCCCTATGAGAAAGATCGCCTCGCAGGCGAGGCGCCGCTTGGGCCTCCGGAGCATGTCGGAAGTCCGAGCCCGTGACACTTGACCTGATAGAATTCGCCTGATATTTGTTATGTTAAAGGGTTGGAAAAATTTCCAAGAAATTTCTCAAGTGGCGGTTTGCTTTTCACTGCTTCCAAGAGCCTCTTCATCTGTAACAAGTGTAACATTATACTTCAGAAGGTGAAACATTGCATTCTCTACCATGGCTGGTAGGCGAATGGCTCCTGCACCAAAGAAGCACCAGATTATCATCCTCATGTTCCATGTGACCTTCAACCGAACTATCTCTTTGATTGCTAATGATGGCTCATATGAACCTCACCCCCGACATCCAATAGCAAAATCGGAATGTCACACCAGATTCAAGATTAACTCATATTAACAAACACAAGGATATCAAACGCCAGTCCTCAACAACGACGCTATTTTTGATAACGTCAAGTACACTCATTATTTAGAGAAAGTGTAATTGATCATTGTATCAAACAAATATTTCGATAGATGTCTAGGGCTCTAATCCCATGCAGACTAGTGAATGATTTGCGCTAACGTTGTTTTAGAAAAATTGAATAATCCCGCACCAATTATATAAAAGTAAAACAAAGTTGAATTTTTGGGGGAAATAAATGAAGTGAACAATATTGTGGATTTTAAACCAGCTTGCCAAAATAATAGCAAAATAACCAAATTTGATAGACAATAATGAGAGAATACTATAGGTGTGGTGTAGACGGGGTGCTAATCAAATAAGGATATTCTATCTCATCAAATCATTGCGAATAAGTGTAAATAACTTTGTACGAGATGACACCCTATGCTTTTCGGACTCATGGATGCTTTTTCTCGAGTCCTTTAGAAACTCAAGACACTATTCCATTAGCCTCAATAGAGCTGTGTTATTAGCCGAACTTTTCCAAATGCATCAACTACTAATTAGGATTATAACATGGGTTTTTGGCTGCCTCTAGCCCAACTCCACACAATCAAGCCAGTCCATTCCCACTATCAAATTTCCTTCCCAGTACTTGAGTTCTTCTTTTTCGCCAATATCAAGTGTTGTGCAATCCACATTTGTAACTATGGATCATCAATTATAAATTGAAGAGAACTCAATAGATATACACTTATTAAGAAATACAAGATGAATACCCACCCAATTAAGCACCCAACATCACACACCTCTAGTTGTTGATTAAGCTACTCATGATTAAGAAACTAAAGAGCATATTTATCAATAAACTCTATGATTTCATTAGTAAGAGCAAGAAAAATCGAACTCAAAATATATATTCAGAACAATAGTTATACCTTGATAATGGAAGAAGATTGAAAAAGAAAACAATATTCAACAATCTTCTCCAATGGAGTTCTTTCCAAGGCAAAAGGAATATTTTAAAAGCTAAAGTATAAAAAGTTATGTACAAAGAGTACTTTCTTCTAGACTATATAAAAAAATAGGGCAATCAATCTCTCTTTTACTAGTGCTAGATGTAATTGCCCCTTTCAGGTGTTTGTCACTTGTTAGAGCCGACGGTTCGCGATTGCATTCGCGAACCTATCATGACCGAACATAGGCCCGATCGAGACACGTGACAAAGAACCTCGGGCTCCAAGTAAACCCCAATGGTATGAACATGACATCTATTGCTCAACATAATCATACGGAAGTCTAACATATATAAAATAGCAAAGGTATGAAAATTTGATAACATCGAAGAACCGGGACATAGCATAATCTAAACTAAAACACACTATGTCCGATAATCCTCCATACCGACGCAGTTGATGGACAAGACCCCAACTAACTCAATAATATTGAAACTGAAAATATTGAACAAAATTGATAGCGGTCCTCGGTTGGAGGACTCACCAACTCGGGCCGAGGAGTGCAACTCGAAGATCCGGCTAACGACTTTGACTAAATCCTTGAATAGTTGAGCCCGTATCATGAAATGATACAATATAGAAAGGCATGTGGTCAGTACGTGGAATATACCGAGTATACAAAGTAAAACCACTAAGTAAGTAAAATTAGAAATCATGAATATCATAAATATTCCATCATAAGATTTTTGAGAATAGGGCTTGCATGCTATTATTTGAAACATGATTTAAACATAACTAAATATCATAACCGAATTGAATGAATCAAAGCCGAAACGCCGAGTATTCATAAAATTGAATATTGGGTCAAACCTGCAGAAAACATAATATCATTACTGATGAACACGCATAACCAAAATCATGAGGAACAATGGGAGACTCATCATGTAGCCTACATTACCACGAAGCTTATGGTCCCGACCGCACTCACGTAGGCAGAGCAGTCCAAAGCTTTGCCAGGCTATGACGCTACCATGATATTGATATTAAGCTGTAGGCTCCCTAGGGGGCAGGGGAAGCTCACAAGGGACTTCTCAAATAATTTGATCATACCTACGTTGGCACGTCTCCGAGGCACGGTGGCTGATTGACCTCAGCCTACGGTGCTAGACACTACCCCAAAACATGCATATGCTCTCTATAATTTTTCAACGAAGTTGAACCATTGCCTCGATGAAGCTCAATCATGACATGACATACATATTCTAAAAACATAACATGAAGAGATTCTGGCTCAAACTATACCACAGTTGAACAAGAGTGGAGTCTAGACTCCAAACCAATGTGGTAAGCTAATAACATGAAATTTAGATAAATCCTGAAACACACTTGATCATATGGGCTTGCCCAATACTTAAGCATGCTTGAAATAGACTTTGATAACTCAAAATATGAACATGAAATGATGGAAATTATAAATTATACTTTCATCATGAACCACTCATCATAACTAGAAACATAGATCAAAATCTTATCTTTTCATAAACTTCCATAGATAGGCATCTTATTTGTAAAACTTTAAATAAAAAATTTTGGGGTTTTTTTTTTTTTATTAAAAACATTATAAAACATGCCCATGAATCATAATTCAATATTAGAAATATGTATATAGAGAATACCCATGATAGATACTTAGAGAATTCAAAAGTTGGGTTAAAACCCCATAGATTCAATAACTTATAAATCACATGAAATTGAAGAGGGATTGGGCATGGGAGTGGATGGATACACCCATTCATAACCCTACATACCTGAAAATTCTGATTACACAACCCTCTTTGGAATGCCCAAAGGAATTTGGGGAAGAATCCTGATGAATTCTAAGGTTGATCACCCTTAGAAACTACAAGGCTTGCATGCATGGAGAGGAATAGGTTTAGAATGAGTTAAACCTCTTAAAACACAATTTATATGAGCTTAAAACGATGTAGTTTAGGTCTTAGGAACTTAGGAATTATAGAAAGTCCCTTAATAAATTCCGCAGAAAATACACACACGCGCCCCAATGAGGGAATGGACGACTCGTTGCCTAGGGGATGAGTCGTGGTCTGTCTTTCATGGACAATATTGGAATTCACACCTCACCATGAGGGACACCACGACTCATGGTGACCGAGTCGTGATGAGCACTGCCTAAAATCTCCACCTTCAAGCCAACCACTGACCACGATTCGTGGCCTCTCCTATGCAAAATCCTTGACCAAAAAATCCAACCAACTCACCCTTCACTCCACGAGTGACCTAACAACTCGTGGTGCACCTCAGGGGTCACTAGACGACTCGTCCTGTGTCCTGGTGCAAAAAATCCTATTTTCTCCATTTCAACCCTCGAGTCTGATCTTTGGGCTTTCGCTGTCCTCCAGTGTAGCACCAGTTTTTACCTGATTTCATCCTTTTTACTCCACTTCTTGCTCTTTATCTTCAACTCAGATACCTGCACATAAAAAGGCAAAAAGGGCATAAAATTCATCCAAATGACTTTAAAACTAAGTTAAAGCTCATGCTCAAGAGCCTAATGAGTTGGTAAATTACCAACTTATCCATTTCTCCACCAGAGTTTTAAAGAGGCGATTACAAAAATATGACCCACCCGTTACTGATGATTTCTCTGGGGGTACCAAATCTGGCAAATATGTGTTTCCACAGAAATGTTGTGACACTTTTCTCTTCATTGTTAGGGAGTGCAATGGCTTCCACCCATTTTGACACATAGTCCATAGCCACCAAAATATTTTTCAACCCATACGAGCTCATGAAGGGGCCCATGAATTCAATACCCCATACATTAAATAACTCTACTTCAAGGATAGAGGCTAATGTAGGTCATGGTCACGAGTAATACCACCTTGCCTCTGGCACTAATCACATGACTTGGAAAAATAATAAGAATCTTGGTGGATAGAGGGCCAATAATACCCGCACTGCAAAATTATATGTGCAGTTCAGATACCACTATGATGACCGCCAACCGAGAATGAGTGGCACGCCTTCAAAGTGCTCAACATCTCTACCTCTGGCACACATCTCTGAATCAATACATTTGCACAAATGCGGAATAGATATGGTTCATCCAAATAGTATCTCCTAGCATCAAACAAGAACTTCTTCCTTTGCTAGGGCGTCATATCTGCTAGAATCATATCGCTCACCAAATAATTTGCATAGTCAATGAACCAAGGGATCAAATTCTTAGATGCAGCCAATACCTGTTTATCGGGGAAGGCATCATCAATATCAATCTCATCCTTTGATCTAACTTTAGCTCCTAGTCTGGACAAGTGATCGGCCACTTGATTTTCTGTTCCCTTTCGGTCTTTTACCTCAAATTCAAATTCTTGGAGAAAAAACACCCATCTGATCAGCCTGGGTTTAACATCCTTTTTCAACATCAAGTACCCCAGTGCAACATGGTCTGTATGGACAATTACCTTAGTTCCAAGCAAGTATGCTTGAAACTTTTCAAATGCAAAGACTACTGCTAGTGGCTCCTGTTCAGTGACTGTGTAGTTCTTTTGAGCTGTATTAATGTTTTACTGGCATAATAGATGGGTTGAAAAATCTTCACTCTCTGTTAGCCTAGGATAGCACTAAGGGCCACTCCACTAGCATCAAACATTACCTCTAATAGGAGAGACCAATCTGGAGCTATAATAATAGGAGTGGTGGTGAGTTTCTCCTTCAGGCATTCAAAGGCCTTCATACATGCCTGATCAAATACGAACTTCACCTCCTTATCAAGAAGTTTGCACAATGGTTTTGCAATCATTGAAAACTCCTTGATGAACCTCCTATAGAATCCTACATGCCCTAAAAAGCTTATGACCCCCTTTACAAAGATCGGTGGTGGAAATCCCACTATTACTTCAGTTTTAGCCTTGTCCACCTCTATACCCTTTCTTGAGATTTTATGACCCAACACTATCCCTTCTTTGACCATGAAGTGACATTTCTCCCAATTTAAGGGCAAATTAGTTTCGTCACATCTGTTCAACACTTTGCTCAAATGCTTGAGGTAGGATTCAAATGATTCACACACAATTGAGAAATCATCCATAAATACCTCGATGGTGTCCTCTACCATATCTGAGAAGATCGACATCATACAGAGCAGGAATGTGGCTGGTGCATTACACAACCCAAAAGGCATTCTCCTAAAAGAAAATGTTCCATACGGGAAAGTGAATGTGGTTTTCTCTTGGTCTTTTGGGGCTTTAGAGATCTGATTGTACCCCGAATAACCATCAAGAAAATAGTACCATCCTCTACCTGCCAACCTTTCAAGTGTCTGATCCATAAACAACATTGGAAAATGGTCCTTCTAGGTTTAGTGATTGAGTTTTTGGTAGTCCATGCATACACACCACCCCGTGACTGGTATTGCCGGTATCAACTCATTTTTCTTATTTGGTACCACTGTTATCCCACCTTTCTTTTACACACACTGTACTGGACTCACCCACTTGCTATCAGTACTGTGGTAAACTACACCCGTGTCTAGCCACTTGATAATCTCTTTCTTCACCACCTCTTGCATAGGTGGGTTTAGTTATCACTGATGCTCTATACTTGGTACACAATTCGGCTCAAGATGGATTTTGTGGATGCATATTCCCAGAGGGGTCCCAATGATGTCCATAATGGTCCATCCGATTGCCTTTTTGTACTTTTTCTATACTACAACCAGAACCTCCACTTGCAAGTCTACCAGGTTTACTGTAATAATCATTAGCAAGGTGTTGTTTTCTCATAAGAGTGCATATTTTAGATGGGGAAGTAATGCCTTAAGTTCCAGAACTGGTGGTACCTCCACTGATGGTTTTTCTGGTGGAGTTGAACGGTTCTTTAAGTCAAGGTATAACTTCTTTGGGCTGAAGTTATACGAACCCATTCCCTCTAGAGCATTTACCAACTATGTGTACTCCGGTACTCCATCTCCCTCATAATTCATCAGGATGGCTGCTAGTGTATCAATACTCATCATCTCTCCCATGGGCACTAGAAGGCTCTTATCTTCCATCTAGATGTTCATGTAGGTGGTTCTTGATGTGAGGCATCCCTGCTGATAACCTGAATAAATCACAGAAGAAAAAGAAAACGTAAATGAGGAAATAACAACTAAAAGTTAAACACAACAATTAATCTAATCCTAAGTCATATTCTCCGGCAACGATGCCATTTTTTGATAAGGCTCAAACTCACACTCCTAATAAAGTATGAAGTGGATGTTGTCAATAAAGAACACAACAAAGGTTGGGGTAGATCCCACAGGGAATAAGGTTAGGATGTAGAATAACACTAGTATTTAAGCTTTTAAGTATGTTATCTCCAAAAGGGGGGCTTTTTTAGAAATAATTATATGACAAGGTTGAGAATTGGTTGTTGTTTATCAATACTATGAAATTAACTAAGGTAAGTGTTCCCATGGATTCATAACTACTTCAGGTTTTACACTTGTGATCTATCCCAATGCTTACTTATAGAACTTAATAACTAGGGTTCATCAAAATGCCTGGTTCGTCCCTATTGGATGACTATACTCAATCACTAGGTAAGGTCTCATGAGCGATTTCAGTTTAACCATTATCAAACTTTTCCCAAATTAACTATCCTACATCCGCAACTCAAGTTATACAATGACCCATAAAGATCAAGGCTTTGTTGTAATTCCCTTCTCCTAATCTCTACTTCCCTAGGTCCAAGTACGTAAAGAATTCAGGAAAGTCCTAATATTGCGCTCTGTTAAGAAACATTAAAGATGAAGAGAATACAATACAAAAATTTATCATTGGTTTAGAATCACGTTGTGCACTAGTTCGTTAATGCACCATGGTTCCCACAACCCTAGTTATAGAGGTTTTAGCCTTTCATGATTGTAAGAAAATTTTAAGCATTCATAGACAAACACATAAGTTAATACTTACAACGGTGATTGAAAGGAAACCTGCTTGATTATTTCAAGAATTGATGATGAATAATTCAAGAACAAGAAAGAAATCTAAGAAAGAAAATCTCCAAGACTTGAATTAAACATTAACAATAACTTGTCTCTCAATGTATTTCTATGTAATAAAACTCAATCTGCGGCTCTCTCCACTGGAAATAACCTAAAAAGTATTTATACAAATATTTGGAACCTTCTCCTAAGTAAATAGGGAAACTACTAAAAATTGTTGCTGACTTCACCTATGACCCATAATAGGATTGTACAGGTCGTACCCTAACTCATACATTTGCTGGTCTCTGTTGAATTTGGGTAAGGGTTATGAATTGGTAAGACTTGTACCATGAGTCTACGAGCCGTAAAATCAGTCATGGCTTGATACTAAGAATTCTTGCAATCTTCTGAACTTTATCACGGATGGCTTGGTACGACTCGTAGCTCGATTCTACGACCTGTAACTCCTTCTCGTACTTTGAGACCTGCCAGTCTTGACTTCTTCTGATCTTCTCTATGGATTCTCAGTATGGGTCTTAGGTAGATCTTATGATTCGTGGTTGCTACCCGTCTTAGGAGACTTAGCCTGTGCAACATCTTCTGAATTTTCCTATGACTACCATGGTATGGCTTGTACCATGAGCTGTAAGTAACCTTTGCCTCATCACTCTTGGCCTGGAATTTTCCATGACTCTTAGTACAACTTGTACTAGGATGGTAAAACTCATACTGAGGTTCGTAGTTAGCCACTTTTCTGCAATTTTTCTCCATCTTTTGCACAATTTAGCTCCAACATCTATTTTCCTTGTGAACAAAGTAAAAGTTCCTCATATCCATATAAACACACCTAAGTCCATGCTTATTTCCCAGTCTTAAGTGTCAAAAGTGCTGTAAACTCACTACACATCACCAACAGGTAAAAGATGAACATCAGAAGCCCAACGGGATAATGCAAAAGATAGTCATGCCTTGTGGGAATAGGAAGTAATCAACATGGATTTTTTTATAGGTTTACCCCATACTATGTGTAAATTTAACTCTATTTGGGTCATTTTTGACAGGCTGACAAAATCAGGGCACTTCTTGCTAGTCAAGACTATATTCACAACTGATGATTATCCTGAGTTGTATATTAGAGAGATACTAAGACTTCATGGACTCCTAGTGTTTATTATTTCTGATAGAGGGGCACAATTTATATCCAATTTCTGAAAGTCATTCTAGAAGGGTTTGGGGACACATGTTAATTTGAGCATAACCTTTTATCCCCAAAAATATGGTTAGGTTGAATGCACGATTCAAACATTCGAGGATATGTTACAGGCGTGCGTGCTAGACTTCAAATGAACTTCGGATGATCACCTACCTTTTATTGAGTTTGCTTGGAATAACAATTACCATTCTAGCATTAAGATGGCACCTTATGTGGCTTTGTATGGGCGATAATGCAGATCTCCCATTTGATGGTTTGAGGTAGGAGAATTAGGGCTGATTAGACCTGACTTGATACATCAATATGAAGATAATGTCAATCTCATTAGAGAATGATTATTGACATCCTAAAGTCATCATAAATCTCACTCTAATGTATGATGAAGAGATTTGGAGTTCTGTGTTGATGATTAGGTATTCCTGAAAGTCACACCTATGAAGGGTGTTATGAGATTTGGTAGAAAGGGCAAGCTTAGCCCATGATTTATTAGCCCGTATCGGATTCTTCAAAAGATAGGTCGAGTTACTTATGAGTTAGAGTTTCCTTTAAGGCTAGAATCTGTCCATCTAATTTTCCATGTATCTATACTGTGAAAGTGCATAGGATACCCTTCTTGGGTTATCCCAAATGAGGGTGTTCAGATCACAGAGTAGTTGTCCTACAAGGAAAATCCAGTTGCCATATTAAATCTACAAGTCCCTAGATTGAGGACCAGAGATGTGGCTTCATTAAAGTCCTGTAGAGAAACAGGAATGTGGAAGAAGTGACTTGGGAAGCTGAGGATGACATGAGATCAGATACTCCCATTTGTTTAAAGCCCCAGGGTGATGGAATATCAGTTCAAATTACTATATTTGAGGTGAGATGCCTATTTAAGCTTTATATTATTTCTTTTTATTATTATTGTTGTATTTTGCTTGTGTTCTTGTTGCGGAGCTATGCTGCTTAGCTATTTATGTCATTCAGTGAGATGCCTAGGTTGGACCTTTCTATGTTTTAGGATTTTAGCTAGTCGATATTACAGAGAAGACTCTGCCAAAATTTTCTAGCTAGTCCTATAGATTTGAATTCATGAGTCTAAGTTACATTCAATGATAAATGTTCCTAGCGGGGGAGGATGTAACACTTCATATAATTTAAGAGTTCTTAATACCATAACAAGGATTTGATATGAGGTGTTGAAATCACACAATGATCTTAAGTTAAGATTTGAGGTCTTGCATGTTGTAAAACAAAAATTGGCAAAAGTTATCGGAAGTTACTTTAAGAAATTCTTTGAAATTTGGGTCATATGTCTCAGCGTTTTTCTCCCAATATATAATGAGTTAGGGGGTTTACTATGTCACGCCCTATCTTGGGATGAATGACTGGCACCTAGTGCCACTCTGGAATTTTGCTAACCTGACAAGGCCTATGCACATCTGGTGTAAGCCTGTAACTCAATTCAAGAAACAACGGGCTATATCTCGACTGTAAACACAGCCTCCGACTGACAAGGCCGCATAGCCACCTGTAAAAGAAAATAGCTAACCAGAAACAACAATAACAAGGAATCCTATGCGGGTCGATAAAACCACCATGATATCTAGTTATAATTGAAATGGAAATCAGACGCTATACTAGGCCCCACACGGCCAAGATGTAAAATAAGACATATATGGTCCCCACACGGCCAACAATATCTAACTAACTGATAACTGCAGTCTGCAAGCCTCTAAGAATACAGATAGTGGTCAAGACAGGACCCTGACCTACCCAAATGCTTATAGAAATAAAAGACTAAATCTCTACCACCTGGCAACCCCAAAAGAAAGGAGCTGGACAAACTACTGACTCTGAACGGCTGCTACTGAAGGCCCTAAACTCTGTCTGTCTAAACCTGCAGGAAAGTAATGCAGCGCCCAGGGGAGGGCGTCAGTACAATATGTACCAAATATGTAAGGAAGCAATAAGCTGAATAAGACTGGGAATAAATAGAAAGAAGGGGTAGAAAGATTAACCTGTAAGCTTTCTTATTTGTAATCTACATCTAACAAACACTACATGTATGTGAGCTAAGATCGTATGATTACACATTCATCAACTATAACTAGCAGGAAAGTTTACAAATGAGAACCTAACCTGGCCCCCATAAGCCTGGAAGGTACAAACAACACAGGAAAACCTACTTGGGCCCCTATAAGCCCCGATAAGTACAAACAAGTCCACTTTTACTGTCTGACTAATAAGGATTGTACGTATATTATAACTCGTGAAGGCCCTCGTGGCCTCAATTTGGTGGAACTCATTACGGCCCTCGCGGCCTCGATCTGGTGGAACTCAATACGGCCCTCACGGCCTCAGTGTAATGGAACTCAGTATGGCCCTCGCGGCCTCAGTGTAATGGAACTCAGTATGGCCCTCGCGGCCTCAATCAATGAAACTCAATATGGCCCTTGCTACCTCAATAAATGAAACTCAATATGCCCCTCGTAGCCTCAATAAATGAAACTCAATATGGCCCTCATGGCCTCAATAAATGAAACTCAATATGATCCTCATGGCCTCAACAAATGAAACTCAATATGGCCCTCACGACCTCGATAAGTGAAACTCAATATGGCCCTCGCAGCCTTAATAAATGAAACTCAATATCGCCCTCGGGGCCTCACTCAAATGGTTTTGGACATCATACTACCCCTACAAGCACGACCCTATAGGCAATAACATCTAACACCCAAACCTTGTAAGGGATAACCAACCTAGCTAGGGGTAATTCTGACGAGGGTTACTATGTTGTCACTATCGTCTTGATGCTATTCATAATAGCTGACCATGATAGGTTTACTCTAGGATACTTTCCCTCTGCGTAAAACAACTGTGGGGCTGCTACTAGTCGGATATGCTCCTGAGTAGTCAACCATAACCTCCCATAGGTAGCTTATTACAACTCTTAGCCTAGAGGTAATATTGTACAACTATGGTTCTAGTCTATTGGACACTATCTGAGTCTGTTCAGATTTCATATGCCTTCTCTAGGTGATTCCTAACTTCATAGGTGTGTTTATATAGACTTAGCCATTCCTGGCAACCTGTACTTGGATATCTAGCAAGAGTAGGTTGGGGCATTGGCCCCGTATCTAGTTACTAATAAAACTTCCTCCCCTTAGGGTATCTACTGTTTTATCAGGCTGATATAACTGAGGTGGTGCCCTGAGTGATCTGTGCGATAAGCACGATGTCGACTAAAGCTATCTGTCACTGGCAATAGCCACAATGTGGCGGACTGACCTTCAACTCTCCAGGAAACTTCGGTTCCACTGACTCTGGGGTGCAGCCATACTCACATAATTCTGGCCCTGGAGGTGTCAGGATACGACAATGGTCTCTGGATGCGGTCTACTAACAATACAGGTGCCGAACTAATTGTTATATCTCCCAGCTGCGCCCATGCTATTCAATTTACTAACTCAGGCCCAATAACTGTCTACGAGCTTCTAGGGTCTAGGCTTGGCAATATAACATCTGATTCTACTAACACACTAAACTAAAGGACAAAGGAATTTCTATGAGTCTACTAAGGTGTGACACACTTAACATGCTCCTTCTCGACGAGTGATACTGCGGTATAATCTATATCCGTCTCCTAACAGCTAACCAGAACCTATATAACCGTAGTCTACTAATAGTAGCTAATCACAACATATCTGATCTTTATATACCGATGACAGTCAGTTACAACATGTCTAATCACAATCTACTGGTAGCGAATATCTGCATCATATGGGACCGTTATTTCTACTTGAGAACATATGTTGTAACACTGTGTAATGAGAATAACTTGCCGAGGGTTAAGCCTTACATACCTCAATTGTTGTTTCCTAAATAACCGCCGGGTTTCCACTTGTATTCGCCAACTCTCTTCAGTTGTAACCGTTATACTGGGAGAAAGAGATGAATTTCAATACCAAATTTGGCGTAAAATGATTACTTTTATACCAATATTGACTATACTACAACTTAACAAATCACGACCGAAAACATATTATTTCCAAGAGTTCAAAAGGGAGAAATGCTTACTTGAAGACTGTGATCGTATAAAAATTAGTTTAGAGCAATTCTGACAACTTTGGCTTGGCGAGGTTACGATTCGCTGAGTGAATTTTATGAAAATAACTCCGTACTAATGCTCCCTGTGGGCATAAACTTTGATACTTGAAGTTAATTTGAATTTGGACGGCGTTTGGTAGCATAATCGGATGAAAATAATTGAAAACCTCATTTATTACTCCCTCTGGCCAAAGCTACCTTTGGAAAATGACTTGAGATTAAAGGGAGGGACTTATATATATAGCATGGGCAATGCCAGGGGTGTGCCTCGCGCCTCCCATTTAGGCTGCCACCCTGGCGCATCGCGCCTCCCATTGAGGCTGCCATCCTGGCGCCTCGCGCCTTCCATTAAGGCTACCATACTGGCGCCTCACACCTCCCATTAAGGCAGCAAGCTTGGCGCGTTGCGCTGGTCAGTGCATTGCTGGTTGGCGCGTCGCTCTAGCCCCTCGCGGCCTAGTCTCGCCCGACCCTGCTCTCGAGGCTTTTTCCATAAGCGTCAAGCTCTTATTACTCGTCACAAATCCACGTGTACACTTACTAATCATTAAATTTTATGAGGTGTAACATACTACATTCAAATTAAAGGTTTATTAGTCTATCTTCCATCTCATTAAACTGTTTTTCAATCCGACTTTGAAATAGAAAAAAAATTGCATTTTCGCAAGATCGTGCAAGCAGACATATCAAAACGAGCCAAGGCGGTGGAAGGTTATTAAAAGCCCCTTTGGTTGGTGGGGGAATTATCTTATTTCATTTCTAGAAATTTTCACTAAGGGTAAGCTCTCTCAAGGTCCTTCCATGGTGTTCTATGGGTTTGGAGGCTAGGAAGCTCAAATCAAGTGAGTTTTGGCATCGGGAAGCTAGAATCCATCGTAGAACTCATGCAGTGGTGTTATTTTTTACCTTCTTGCGGCTGTTTCATGGAGCTTTCTTTGTAGGATTTCTTCCATGTTGATTCTTAGTGTTCCAAGGTTGTTTTTGATGCTGTTGGTTATGGTAGGTTGTCACCTTAGCTTTCTTACCATCAAATTCTTAAAGAACAGCCCCTAAACGTTGTTTCGTATTGTTTCTCTTGTCAGTTTCTTGTAGCATCTATTTGTTGGATGTTTAGTTGCTCCTAGGCATCTTGGGATGCCTTTAGGCAGTAGGTTCATGGTGTTTAATGTTCGGGCTTGGCTTGTCTTGAAGCTAAGGTATGCTAAGGTGAAACCTTTTTCGACAAGTTTCCTTTATCTTTTAAGTTGATACGACTTGTTCTTTATCTCCATAGTACTCGAATCCATAATAGTTGTTGATTGAGTAGGCTACTAGAGTTATATATATGTGTTCATATGAGCTTCCCTTGTCGGGATTGGTCTTGTTTAGCTTCTATATCATGTAACAAGCGACATAAAAATCTTCTCGTCTAAATCGTTGTTGCCTAGGTTGCTAATGGTAGCTTGTTGTTTTGCCGATGCCTGAAGGGATTTGTGATTAGCTTCTTAGAATTTCATGTTGATATTTGCAGCATGATTGTTAGTTTGGCATAGAAACTATGTGATTGTAACGCCTATAAACTACATAGCTCACCTATGGGGCTTTGTCATATCTTGATGCTTATAGAGCTAAAGAATTAGAGGTGTAGCTTTACCTTCGGGTAGATAGCATCATGGCTGCCTATTGAGTTATGGTGGTGAGCTTCTAGGTGTTCCATCTATTTATTAGCAACCTTATAGTTTGATTCGATGGACAAAATTTTATGTGGTTCGCTTAGAAAGCCACCTTGCTTGCTGATAAATTAGAAGATTGTTTGATACCTCCATTGGCTATCTTGCAGCTGTTAGTGTTGGGGCCTATCTCTTTATGCTATACATGTACATGTGCCCATTTATAGGTTGCCTAGAAGGGCTATTTACAAGCGTACCTTACCTATGGGGCTATACTTTGCTTATAAGAGCTATAAAAAGTGTAGAAGGACCATATTAAAGCCCGCAGTAGCACATTGAAGTCTACTTACTCATGGACTTCCTTTATGACTATGTTGATATTACTGACCCTTAGTAGAGCCTGGTGTGCTTGGGGTGCAGTTACAGGAGCCCAGAAGGCTGAAGACACAAATACAGGAGCCAAGTATGCTAAAGATACAGTTACAGCTTGCCTACAGGGCTATAGTGTTACGAATAAGGATTTGTAGATTGAGGTGTACCTGTGAGAGCTTATGGGGGCTCAGGTAGGTTATTATTTTTTGTTTGTTATTTGTACCTGCTAGGCTTATAGGGGCTAGGTTAGGTTCTTGTTTGATTATTGCATGTTTAGTTTTATGCATAATGTGATAAGATGTAGCACCCTAAAAGTTTCCTAGACCAAACCTAGACTTGGAATGAAGTACTAGAAATTTTCTGTCTTAAAATGATCGAACTAACAGTCGTTGTCGGTAGCAATGACCCATTTTTTGAGTCGTTGTCAGCTCTTCAGTTTTCAATCCATAGATTTAAGGGGTGTTAGAATGACCCATCATTATCCACAATGAGTCATTGTGTTACCCATCCTGTCAATCCCAGAATGTGATCAAAACCTTCTCCCAAACAACAAGCCAGATGACGAGTCATTGTTAGATATAACGGTCCGTCGTAGGGAGCTATTGAAGGAGATCTAGAAAGGATTATAAATACCTCCAGTGACAATGAGCGAAAACAATGGCCCATTGCCCCATCCAACGAGGCATTGTTGCCATCTGTTGGTCAAGTCTAGAAGTCATTTAGAATTTCGAGTAGTGATGATGAGCAATGACAACGACCCACTGTGTCAACCAACGAGTCATTGTGTCGTTCATTAGGAGAAGTTCAGAAGTTGTTAAAAAATCTTTCCTATGACTACGACTGGATATAAAGACCCATTTTTTCATTCCACGAGCCATCCAGTCCGTTCGTTAGTCGAGTCCAAAAACTAAATTTTCAAGGCCCAAGACCAATGACTAGTCCGAATGAGTTGTGGTCACAACCAACGACTCATTGTGTGACCCATTGGATCTTGACGGGCAGTTTTTCAAACTTTTTTTGTGGGGCATTTTTGTAACTTCCAACTCTTTTAACTTCTAAACTACATCATTTTGGGGTTTATTATCAAGGGACTAAGTGGGGGGATTAGTCGATTATTATCCCTCATTCCGCACATAGATTCTCTAACTCATGTTTGTAACTCCAGAGCTTCTATCTTAAGCAAGAGCTAGGGCTTTCAACTCTTCTTAGAAATTCCAAGCTTCTTGCCCGAGGTTTACTTCTCCAGTTATGTGGGAATTCAACAAGGGGATTCTTCCATCCTTGTGTCCCAAAGATTTCTCTCAGAAAACTTTTCTATTCTAGTTCTGCAAGAGCAATGAATTTGGACTTTTTAAGATAAATTATGAGTGTTCTTAAACTCCAGTTGTCTTTCTAATTTTTATCACCCTAGTACATGATTGTTATGTGGATTTCATAATATGATCTTGTCCCTAATTTGTTATTATATTGGGTTGATTCTTCATGATTTAAAAGTTGGTCTAGAATGCTATATTTTTTTTATAGAATGTTATTGGAGCATAAGTCTTCAGCTTGTATGTTTGACTTAAAATTATTATTTTCAGATTATGAATATACTTAGTATTCTCTGAAAATTTCAGCTGATCAGTTCGACTCTTTATTAGTTTTTTTATTAAATTCATTAGTATTAGTTTATCAACATGATTGTCATTCTTTATATTGTTACGATTCTTTCAGACAAAACAACACTGAAAAGTCTTAGAACACAATTTCTTTTAGGTCCTTAGACTCTCAAAACACTTCAAATAAGTAGTTCTGACTTAGTCCTAGGACATGAGTTTCGAGCTATCAACTAGTTAGACATAAGTAGGTTTTCAGTGGGAGTAGTACTTAGCACCAAGAGGGCTAGAGTTCAGCGCACCCAGGTTCCAAAACTACCTACCATTGTAGCTTATTAGCCTAAATGGGCCCCAGGCAGTGATCACATAGTTCAGCCATCATACCCTGGTAAGTTATAGTGGTCTCTCTTCGATAGGGTTTATACATCAAACTCCATGTCTAGCTCAGGTGGTTACATGTTGGTTACAGGCTCTCCCATATTGCAATCCAGTCCTGTACAGTCATGGTTCTCAGTCCAGTCCAGACTTTCAGATTCCAATCTATTTTTGTAGTATTACAGTTCATCTTACTATTATTCAGTATATATATATATATGTTGTAGTTCATCTCATATTCTATGTGCTATATTGTTTTATGTTATAGGCTTAGGTACCCAGCCTCAACATCGCATCTAGTTTTCTTGACCATTCTCCAGCAGCTTCCAACGGTGAGTCCTCATCTGCCGAGGGCCGGAGTTCCCTTTTTAGTTGGATTTCTATATATTAGAGTTAGCTGGGGGTTTGTCCCAGCAACTCAAAAGTTCTTTTTAATGGATTTTAGATACTATTTATAGATTCAACTTGGTTTATTCTTTTCAGTGTTGTTAAATCTTTTTTTATAAATTAGCATTTTCTGGTTTCTTTAGTCAGCTTCCGCTTATTATTATTTTCAACAGATCAGTATTAGTAAAAATATGCTTTACCATGGGTTTTCTTGGGGTCAGTTGTGATCCTAAGTATCGTATCACATTCAGGGTGTGAACTTGGGTCATGACAAACTTGGTATTTAGAGTGTCCTAGGGTTTCTGAAAGCTGTGTCAAGTAGAGTCCTTTTCATTTATGTGAAGCGTGCCACACTTATGAGGTGGAGGCTACGAGGTGTTTTTAGGAAAATTCTCTTTATTCATGATTCTTATCGTGTGTGGAGTTTTAGGCTCTAATATGTCCTCCTAACTCGTGCTCTATTCCTTTTTAGTCGACAGTGCCTCCAAAGAAAGGAAATAGAAGGAGGACCGACAATACTAATCAGCCAGCCTCCCCAGCTCTAGCAGCCCCTTAGGATGATCAGGTGTCCCATGTAGAGTTCTGGGTTGCTATTAAGATGATGGCTCAGGCAATGACCAACTAGGTTAATTAGCAGGTCGTGGTGCCAGTAAATACTAATGGGTCTGTAGCTACTACCAGAGTTTAGGATTTTACTCGGATGAATCCCCTAGCATTTCACTGGTCTAAAGTAGATGAGGACCCACAAGAATTCATTAATGAGATTCAGAAGATCACCTAAATCATGGGTGTTACCCCATTTGGAAGTGCGGATTTGGCTGCTTATTAGTTGAAGGGGGTGGCTCAGATTTGGTATAAGTAGTGGAAGGAGGGAAGGAGGAATGGTGCAGGTCCAATGGAATGGGACAAGTTTGTGACTGCATTCCTAGACAGGTTCTTTCCCCCAGAATTAAGGGAAGTTAAGGCTTCTCAATTTATGTACTTGAGGCAGAACGACGTGACAGTACAGGAGTACTCATTAAAGTTCCCTCAACTGTCGAGGTATGCTCCAGAAATGGTTGCCAGCAGAGGGCGTGCATGCTCAAGTTCATGAATGGAGTCTCGGACTTGGTGGTCAAGAAGTGCAGAACCGCTATGCTCATCAAAGACATAGACATCTCCAGCCTCATCATCCATGCATAACAGGTAGAGGTGAAGAATCAAAAGGAGATAGAAAGGGAAAGTAAGTGGGCGAGGACAGGTCAGTCTGAGTATTTCCAGCAGAGGTCATGTGATTGTAATTGCCCCTAGCAGCAACAACAGAGGCCTCCAACATCTACTATCACCCAGATAGAATCATGCTGCTGGCAAGTCCAAGGTAGACCCATAATAAAATCCATATTCACTTCTTCCCACTTCCATGTGGGTATGCTGATATTCTGAGTCATACCTCCCGGTCTCTGATGCTCTACTTTGACTTGCTGGCAGTTCGGGCATTTAGCTAAAAATTCCGTGATGTCTTTTTTCATGCCATTCCACTAGTAGATATCCCGTAAATCATGGTACATTTTAGTAGCACAAGGGTGAATGGAATATCTCGAGCTGTGTGCTTCATCCAGTATCTGTTGTCTCAAATCACCCACATCCGGTACGCACAATCTACCTTGGTAACGGAGCACGCCATCTCCCCCTTGGGAGAAATCCTCAACTTCTCTTCTAAGGATCGCTTCCTTAAGCTTAAGTAAGATGGTATCTTTATCCTGTTTGGACTTAACTTCGACAACCAAAGAGGAATCTGACCCACTTTGCATTACCACTCCACCCTCAGATGAGTCAAACAACTGCACCCCTAATCGAGCTAGTCGGTGAATATCCTTCGCCAGTTCCTTTCTAACTTCCTCAACATGAGTCACGCTCCCCATACACACTTTGCTCAGGGCATCAGCCACCTCATTGGCTTTGCCTAGTTGATATAACATGCTCATTTCATAGTCCTTCAGGAGCTCTAACCACCTTCTCTGTTGAATATTTATATATTTCTAACCGAATACATACTGAAGGCTCTTGTGATCGGTGAAAACATCTATGTGAGCCCCATATAGATAGTGTCTCCATATTTCAATGCAAACACCACCGCTACGAACTCCAAGTCATGAGTAGGATAATTCTTTTCATGAACTTTGAGTTGTCTGGAGGCGTAGGCTATCACCTTGCTCCACTGCATTAGAACGCAACCGAGTCCAACTTTGGAAGCATTGTAATACACTACAAGCCCATTTGATCCTTTTGGTAGGGTTAACACTAGAGCGGTAGTGAGTTGAGTTTTAAACTCCTGGAAACTCTTCTCACACACATCTGACCACTAAAATTTCACCTTCTTTTGTGTCAGCCTAGTCAGAGGAGATGCTATAGAAGAAAATCCTTCCACAAAGCATTGATAATACCCGGATAGACCCAAGAAACTTCTGATTTCAGTTGGGGAGGTAAGTTTGGGCCAGTCTTTCACCACTTCTATCTTTTGAGGATCAACCTGAATACTTTCACCCGAGACCATGTGACCCACGAAAGTCACAGACTTCAACCAGAATTTGCATTTGCTGAACTTGGTGAACAACTGGTGGTCCCTGAGTGTCTGAAGTACTATCCTCAGATGATTAGCATGCTCTTCCTCATTTCTGGAGTATATCAGAATGTCATCGATAAGTACAATGACGAACATATCCAGATACTACTTGAAGACTCTACTCATCATGTCCATAAAGGCTGCAGGGGAATTTGTTAGTTTGAAGGACATAACCACAAACCCGTGGTGACCATATCGAGTCCTAAAAGCTATTTTTGGTATGTCACACTCTCTGACCCTTAGTTGATGATGCCCTGACCTGAGATCTATTTTGGAGAAATAGCTGGCTCTCTGAAGTTGGTCGAACAAGTCATTAGTTCTGGGTAGGGGATACCTATTCTTGACTGTGACCTTATTCAACTGACGGTAATCGATGCACATTCTAAGGGTATCGTCTTTCCTTTCGCGCGAATAGTACTGGAGCACCCCAAGGAGAGATTCTGGGTCTGATAAAACCCTTATCAAGAAGGTCTTTTAGCTACTCCTTCAACTCCTTAAGTTTAGATGGAGCCATTCTATAAGGAAGGATGGGGATGGGCTGAGTATCTGGGAGAAGGTCTATACCAAAGTCGATTTTCCGCTCAGGAGGAACTCCGGAAAGATCTTCGGGGAACACGTCAGGAAATTCGCTGACAACAAGGACTGACTGGATAGTTGGGGTCTCAGAGTTAGAATATTTGACCCGAACTAGATGATAGATACATACCTTGGGAATAAGCTTCTGGGCCTTAAGGTAGGAAATAAACCAACCCTTAGGTGTTGAACTACTGCCCGTCCATTCTAACACTGGCTTCTTTGGAAACTAAAATTTGACAACTATAGTTCTGTAATTGATTAAGGCATAACCGGAGTGTATCCAATCCATGCCAAGGATGAGGTCAAAATTTACCATGTCTAATTCTACGAGATCAGCTGGAATGACCTTATTAAAGACTGATACTGGGCAGTTTCTATACACCCTGCTGGCTTTAACTAAATCGCCAACTAGGGTGGAGACTGAAAATGGTTTTGAGAGGACTTCTGGAATGATATTAAACTGAACAGCTATGTATGGAGTCACAAATGATAGTGTGGCCCCTGGATCTAGTAGGGCATATACATCTAGGTGGAAAAGACATAATATGCCCATGACCACATTAGGTGAGCTCTCCTGATCCTGACGAGAAGATAATGCATAAAAATAGTTTTAGCGCTGACCGCCATCGGTACCTGAAGTATTGGCCTATTGAGCTGGTCGGCCTATTGGGGCTGCTGAGGTAGTGGATTGTGACCTTCCCCGTCCTGCTGACGGACACTCTCTAAGCTGATAACCAAGATGTCCACAACCAAAACAGCCCTCTTGACCCTGAAGACACTCTCCTGGGTGGTTCTTGCCACATTTAGGGAAAGCTAGATACCTATTGCTGGCACTGTAGCTCTAGGACTGAGAGCCAGATGCTCCATCCCTCCGATCCTGGTGCGACCGAAAGGTAGGAACGCTGACTGAGCTGGGTGTTGGAGCCCTCTGCTGCTGCTGCTGCTACTGTAGGCGGCTACCACCGCCAGACATCTGGTGGCCATAATCTGATTGGCCAGTCCTTGCTCGCTTGTTCTTCCACTCCATGTCCTTTAGTTTTTCAACCTCAATCTACTGGGCATGAACAATAAGGCTGGAGAGGTCAATATCCTTAATCAACATCACTCTCCTGCACTCTTTGAGGACCAGGTTCGACACCCCATTAACAAATTTCAGCATGCGAGCCCTTGGCTTGGCCACCATCTCTAGAGCATGTTTAGACAACTTGGTGAACTCCAGAGCATATTCTTCTACTGTCTTGTTTCCCTATTTCAGATTCATGAAATCTGCCACTATTGCCTCCCTAAGCTCCAGAGGGGAGAATCTGTCTAGGAAGGCTGTAGTGAACTCCTCCCATTCCACCAGTTCTGCTCCTACTGGCCTCCCCTCCTTCCATTGCTCGTACCAGATCTTGGCTACACCTTTTAACTGGTAGGCAGCCAAGTCAGCACTCTCCGAGGAGCTGACACCCATAATCCGGGTGATCTTTCTAATCTCGTCCATAAACTCCTGCGGGTCCTCTCCCACCTTAGATCCCTAAAAAGCTGGAGGGTTCATTCAAGTTAAATCTCAAATTCGAGCAGCTGCTGCGGATTCATTGTTGTTGATTAGAACCACCTGCTTGTTCACCTGGTTGGTAACCATTTGAGCGAGCAGCTAGATAGCCGCCCTGAACTCTGCGGTAGACACTGAGTCATCCTGAGGGGATGCCAGGGCTAGTGGGGAAGGTCGGTGAGAGTTACCGACCCTTCTTCCATTACCACAACGCGGAGGAATAATTCACTGAAACGAAATAAAGAACGAGTTAGGAGAATGCTTTTGAAATTGAATTTCAATGCACGATCAAGAGTATGAATAAAAGGGAGTTTTCCTAATAACATCGTAGCCTCCCTATCATAAGTATGGCATGCTTCACACCCATGAAAAGGACTCAACTCGACGCGGCTTTCAGACATTCAAGGATACTCTAAACCTAGGGCTCTGATACCAAGTTTGTCATGCCCCAAGCTTACACCCTGTACGGGACACGGTAATTGGGGTCACAAGTACCCCCAAGTCAAACCCTAGTCTACCATACACTAACATTATGAGTAAAAATATAGAAATAACGGAATCTTTAAAGTAAACTATAAAACATTTATGAAATAGTGCTGGATCATAAAATTTAAAAACATCTGAGCAAACTACAAGTTTGGAAAGAGAAGTTTGGTTTGAAATCCACTACAATAGATGAGTTGTTGGGACAAGCCCCAAGCTAACTCCAAATCTACATAGAAGAAAGCAAAACTAAATTAAGTAATCTTTGTCCTCGAATGATGAGGATTCACCAAATAGAATAGCTGGAGTCTTCTAAGAGCGATCGGCTAGCGAGGCTGAGAATGAGGTCCTGCAACTGTATTATAAAACGATACAGCATAAAAGTATGCATCAGTACTTTAAATGTACTGAGTAAATGAGAGAAAGCATAACACAATTGAATAAGTAACCTTACTGAACATACATGCAATTAACAACTGAAACTGATGAAGCTGAAATAACTGTAATAAACTGAGGTGGTCTAAATGACCCTGTCTGATGGTCAAAGACGTGCTTTGAATCTGAAATACTGGTCTATAAGACTATACTGAACCCATAATTATATTGAGTAGTCTGAAACTATTCTAAAATGAGCTAAACTGGACTAAATTGAGACTCAACTGACAAGTGGGTGAGTCTATAATCGACATATAACCACGTGATTAGACGTGGAGTCTTATGTATACAATTCATTGGTAGGACCCAATATACCTTGTCAGGGTATAGAGGCATGAACTGGGTAATCACAAGAGTTTGGGGCCATGAGGCTAATAAAACTATAACCTATAGTGGCAATGTAGTTCTAGGAACCTAGGTATGCTGGAACCCTAGTCCACTCGATACTAAGTCCTACTCTCACTGGATAGTCCTAGACTGAATACTATGATGATAGCTCAAAATTGGTGCCCAAGACTAATCAGGGATACCTATCTAAAAGCATCTAAGAGTCTTATCAGATCGGATTCTGGAACTGGATTCTAAGACTTGTCAGAGCTACTTATCTTGAAGCGTCGTAACCGTCTAAAGAATAAGTTGTAATCTGTAACTGGGGTCCTAAGGCTGGTTAGAGATGCTTATCTGAATGTGTCATGACCGCCTAGTGAACCATTAAAACTGAGTTTTGAGTCTAATTCTGATTATTGGGAGGTACTACTGACACCTCGAGCAATTTCTGTAGTCAAACTGATCAGCTGACATTTCTGACTGACTCTGAGTATTCTAACATTTTAACTGGCCGCACTATCATCAATCTAACTAAATTTTCAGCACCAACTATCATTATGGGAATCCTCAACCCTGAATGTTTCAAGAAAATTTCACTGTTTAATGACTATTGCAAGATTCTAGATTTTTCTACGTTTAAGGACTAGGGCTAAATTTCACTTCACAAGAACAAACATCATTTCAGTCACAAGCTGGTGGAAAATATCCATAATTAACATAAAACAATCTTCCATATGAATTAAATGAAGTATGACTGATAATTTCTTAACATTTGATAGTTTTAGGACTAGAACTGATAGAGGGAAATAGGGAGAAATTTTGGGGAAACAAAGGAAGAACTATTTCGTTGTTGAATTCCCATATACTTGGATAGAATTCCCCCGGAGAAAGAAGCTTGAATGACTGCAGCTAGTGAGGAACCCTAGGCCTTGCTTGAGAGCTCTTGAGAAGAATTTACGTTATTTTTCTCTGAAAATCTTAGTGGGAATAAGGGGGAAACCGTTTAGCCCCTTTAAATTCCCTTAGAATAAGTCAAAACAACGTAGTTTAGGGTATAGGAGGTTAGGAAATTCCTGAAACACCCTTAGGAAATTCATAGGAAAAATTGACTGCTAGTCCCCCACGAGGTACCTAACGGTTCGTGCCTAGTGACCATGAGTCGTGGTCACCTCTCGTGAGGTACACTGCCAAAAGTCTCCTGGAGGCACCACAGGTGACACCACGACTCGTGGTGTCCCAAACGAGTCATGGTGAGGACCCGTCGTGTACACTGCCTGACTTCTCCAACTTTCAGTCGAACCTGACCATAGGTCACCCCACGACTCGTGGTCAAACCTGTGGTCACCCCCTTTTCCAAAATTTTCAACCAAGCTCAAAGTCCTCACCATGAGTCACTTAAAGACTCGTGGTCACCCCCACAGGTCACAGAATGACTCGTCCTGTGACCTGATGCAGATTTTCCAATTTTCTTTATTTTAAGTCCCGGGTCTAGTCTTTGAGTTTTGGTGAATTACAGGTTAGAAATTGAGAGATTGCTCGTCAACAGGACGTGGGAAGGCCTAGTCCACTACATTAGTAGTTCTACTGGGTTGTCTAGCTCAACATGGTGCTACCTCAGGGACATGTGGCAATTAGCACTAGAACCGATTTTATGCTTTATCCTCCTGTCAGGAAAAGGAAAAGACACCTGACGTAGTGACTGGTATGTTACATCTCTTTCAAATAGATGTGTATGCTTTACTAGATCATGGAGCCACACATTCCTTTGTGACTCCTTACATTGCTGTCCAGTTTGATATAAGTCAAGAAATTCTCTCAGAGCCATTTTTAGTCTCTACTCTAGTTAATGAGTCAGTTAGAGCTATCCAGGTTTATAGGGATTGTCCGATCACAGTGTTGCATAAAATCACTTTAGTTGATCTAGTACAGCTAGATATGGTCGATTTTGTCCTTATTCTTGGCATGCACTAGTTCTATTCTTGCTATGCCTCAATTGACTGCAGAATCAGAGTCGTTACATTCTACTTTCTTAAGGAACCAGATATAGAATGGAGGGTAGTACGTCAGCGCCTAAGGGTTGGTTCATCTCATACCTTAAGGCTAGGAAAACGATCTCTAAGGGGTACATCTATCACTTGGTCAGGGTAAAAGATTCTAGTTTTGAGACCCCGATATTTCAGTCAGTTCAAGTTGTAAATGAGTTCCCCAACGTATATCTCGAAGATCTTCCCAGAGTTTCTCCCGAGCGGGAAATAGAGTTCGGCATAAACCTTATTCTAGATACCCAGCCTATATCAATCCCTCCTTACAAAATGACTCCAGCTAAGCTTAGACATTTAAAGGAATGTCTGAAAGTCCCTCTAGATAAGTTCATTAGAACTGGAATCTCTCCATGGGGTGCCCTAGTCCTATTCGTGCGAAAGAAAGATGGTACACTCAGAATATGCATTGAATACCGCAAGATGAACAAATTCACAGTCAAGAACATGTATCCTCTACCTAGGATGGATGACTTGTTCGACCAACTTTAGGGAGCTAGTTGTTTTTCCAAGGAAGATCTCAGATTAGGATACCACCAACTTAGGGTTAGAGAATGTGAAATTCAGAAAACAGTCTTCAGAACTCGATAAGATAACTACAAATTCATACTTATGTCATTTAGACTAACTAATGCTACTGCATCTTTGATGGATATGATGAACAGGGCATTGTAATACCCTAAAAGTTTCTAGGACTAAATCTGGGATTAGAAGTATGTTCAACAGAAAAATCTGCAGGTTTCTCACAGTACGACTCCACCTATGGGTCATAGGATGGAGCTACGGGTTGTAGGAAGATCCGTGGTTTAGCTTAGAGGCTTCTTTTCCAGACCACAAGTCTGTACCATAAGTCGTGGTTTAGTGGTACGACTTATGGTCATGGAGTCATAATATGCTACGACATTACCAGATGTAGGTCCTACTATGACTCAAGGTGAGGAAGCAGTTCAAAATCAGAAGGTGGAGGTCTTCTCCCAAGGGGGAGATGGTGTAATTCATTATTAGGGTCATTTATATGTTCTGGGTGTTGATGACATAAGAGAGAGGATGTTGGGTGAAGCTCATAACTCTCGGTATTCCATCCACCCTGGTGCCACCAAGATGTACCGTGACCTACGGGAAGTCTATTGGTGGAATAGCATGAAGAAGGACATAGCAGAGTTTGTGGTTAAGTGTCCAAGTTATCGACAAGTTAAAGTTGAGCATCAGAGATCTAGAGGTATGCTACAAGACATTAGTATCCTTACTTGAAAGCGGGAAGAGATCAATATGGATTTTATTATAGGGTTTCCTCATACACGCCAACAGTATAACTCTATATGAGTGGTTATAGACAGATTGACCAAGGCAGCACATTTCATATTGGTAAAAACTACTAATTTAGTTGAGGACTATGCTAGATTATATATCCGAGAGCTAGTTCGGTTGCATGGAGTTCCCTTGTCCATTATCCCAGATAGACCAGTTAGTCCTTCGGATATCAGGAGCTTCTTAGGTTTAGCTGGCTACTAAAGGAGGTTTTTGAAGGATTTTTGTCTATTGAAGCATCGTTGACTAAGTTGACCCATAAGAAAGTCAAATTTCAGTGGTCGCGTGCCTGTGGGAAGAGTTTTCAGGAGTTAAAGACTTGACTCACTTTAGCCCCAGTATTGACTCTACCAAACGGCAGATATGGATTCATAGTGTATTTTCACACCTCCAGGGTTGGTCTTGGTTGTTTATTTATGTATCATGGTAAGGTCATTGCATATGCCTCTAGATAGCTTAAGACTCATTAGAAGAATGACCCGACGCATGACCTAGAGTTGGCAACAGTGGTGTTTGCATTGAATATTTAGAGGCATTACTTGTGTGGGGTGCATGTGGATGTGTTCACGGATCATAAGAGCCTTCAATACGTGTTCACTCAGCAGGACCTGAACTTGCATCAAAGGAGTTGATTAGAGCTTCTCAAAGGACTATGACATGAGTGTACTATGTCATTCGGGCAAGGCCAATGTAGTGGTAGATGCTCCTATTAGGCTGTCCATGGAGAGTGTGTCTCACGTTGAGGAGGGAAGGAAGGAGATGGTAAAGGAGGTGCATCGGCTTGCTCGTTTAGGGGTATGCCTTGTTGACTCGAGAGATGGTGGTGTCATTGTGCAGAATCGGTTAGAATCTTCATTGGTGATCGATACCAAGGCCAGGAAAGATTCTTCCTGATGTATGCACTTTAGTTGTTATGTTCATGCTATCGGTCGACTTGGAGCCATTCATGGTTCTAGGTCCCATGTCTCGATCTAGGGTCCTAACTTGGATTGTGACATGCTTGGAATCATAGAAAAGGTTTAGAGTGTCCCAGGGTGTCTGAAAGCCGTGTTGAGTAGTCTTTTCTATGGAAAGGTGTGAAGCGTGCCACACTTATGGGGGAGAGGCTACAATACGTTTTAGGAAATTTTCATTCTTTCATTATCTATGTCGTGCGATGAAGTATCTCTCTATCCTTTTAACTTGTGCTATACATGATTGCAAAAATATGCCTCCACATGGAGTGAATGGAAAAAGGAATGGAAATGGAAATGGACATGACAATGGCAATGGAGACGGGTATAAGAAAGCCCCACCAGCACCAGTAGATCCTATACCCGAGCAGGTCACTCATCCCGAGTTTAGAGTGGCATTTAAAATATTGGCACAGGCTATGACCGCTCAGGTCAATTAGCAGGCAGTGGCTCATGTTTCTCAGAATGGGAACACATTAGCAGCTAAGTTCTAGACTTCCTCAAGAAAAATCCACCTGATTTCTGGCATCAAAAGTGGATGAGGACCCGCATGAGTTTATTGCAAAAGGTACTGAAGATCACCCAGATTATGGGGGTGATTGGAGAGTAGAGTGTGGATTTAGCCTCCTATCAGATGAAGGGCGTTACTTACATATGTTAGGGCAGTGGGAGAAGTTCCTGTGAGTTGGGATGAGTTTATGACTACCTTCTTGAATAGGTTCTTTCCTAGATAGTTGAGGGAGGCGAAGCCAACAGAGTTCATCAACTTGAAGCAGTACTACAGGACTGTCCAAGAGTATGCCTTGGAGTTTACCCGACTGTCCAAGAATGCGCTGGAGATGGTTATGGATCAAAGAGCTCATATGAGCGGGTTTGTGAACGGAGTATCAGACTCACTAGTTAAGGAGTGCAGGATTGCTATGCTGAACAGTTATATAGACTTCTCACGATTGGTCATATATGACCAATAGATAGAGGCGAATCAGATGAAGGAGAAGGAGAAAGAGAGGCCAAGAGGGCCGGGACAGGGAGTTATGGTCAATTTTAGTAGAGGTTTGGTGGAGGACACCGTCAGTAGTTGTGTGAGAGGCCATCGGCCTCAGCACCATCATCATCCAGTGTCCCGTCCAGATTTAGGTGTGATCAATGGGGTAGAGCATCAGGCTCTCGAGGTGAGGGGAGCATGTCATTGGAGCCCAGCATTCCAATTTGCAGCAAGTATGGCAGGAGCCACCTTGGAGAGTTCTTAGCTAGTTCAAATGCATTTTTTGGCTACGGTAAGCCTGAACATCTAGGCAGAGACTACCCTTCAACCAGACAGGGCCCTAGTAGAAGCTGAGATGCAGACACCAGTTCAGCAGCTCCACCAGCACGCTCAACTCAGTAGGGTGCGTCCACTAGTGCAGGTGCTGGTCAGCGTTAGAACAGATTTTATGCCCTCTCATCTCGTCAGGGGCAGGAGGTCTCTCTAGATGTCATCAATAGTATATTATGAGTATTTCATCTTGATGTATTGCATTGTTAGATCTAGGGGCTACCTTATATTTTGTGACTACCTATGTTGCTATTAGTTTAAGAGTTAGTCCTGAGACCTTATCAGAAGCCTTCTAAGTCTCTACTCTAGTCGGTGACTCAGTTATAGCGTGACGGGTATATAGAAATTATCCTGTCATAGTCCTTCAGAAAGTCACCTTAGCCAATCTAGTAGAGTTACATATGATCGGTTTTGATGTTATATTCGATATGGATTAGTTGCATGCCTGTTATGCCTCAGTAAATTATAGAACCCGTACGGTAGAATGAAAGGGTAGTTTAGATATTCCTGTAGGTCGCTTCATTTCCTATCTCAAGGCTAGGAAGATAATTTCTAAAGGATGTATGTACCATCTAGTTTGGGTTAAGGATGCAACGCCCGAGACTCCAACTCTTCAGTCAGTTCTTGTAGTGTGTGCGTGTTCGGAGGTGTTTCCCAATGATCTACTAGGATTCCCTCCGAGCGGGAGATTGACTTTGGTATCAAACTTCTCTTTGATACACAACGTATATCTATTCCTCCTTACAGAATGGCTCCAACCAAGCTAAAGGAATTGAAAGAGCAGTTGACAGATCTCTTAGATAAGGGATTCATCAGACCTAAAAAATCCCCATGGGGTGCACCAGTTCTCTTTGTTTGAAAGAATGATGGTTCTTCTAGAATATGCATTGATTATCGACAATTGAACAAGGACACAATAAAGAGAAAGTATCCCCTTCCCAGAATTAATGATTTGTTTAACCAACTTCAAGGTGCTAAGTCTTTCTCAAAGATAGACCTTAGTTTCGGATATCATTAGCTTAGAGTTAAAGAGAGTGACATCCCAAAAATAGCTTTCAGGAGTTGGTATGGTCACTATGAGTTCACAGTTATTTCCTTTGGACTAATGAATGCTCCTGTGGCTTTTATGGATTTGATGAATAGGACATTCAAGCCATATTTATATATGCTCGTGATTCTCTTCATAGACGATATTCTCATATACTCATAGAGCGAGGAGGAGCATGCCACTCATTTGAGAATTGTCTACAGACTCTCAAAGATCGCCAGCTGTTTGCTAAATTCAGCAAGTGTGAGTTTTGGTTGAACTCATGAGCATTTTTGGGTCATGTGGTGTCAAGTGAGGGTGTGTAGGTGGACTCTTAGAAGATAG
>JACEIK010003586.1:77575-93056 GCA_018107945.1 Datura stramonium | reverse complement strand
GGATATCAGGAGCTTCTTAGGTTTAGCTAGCTACTACAGGAGGTTTATTGAATGATTTTCATCCGTTGTAGCATCATTGACTAAGTTGACCCATAAGAAAGTCAAATTTCAGTGGTCAGATGCCTGTGAGAAGAGTTTTCAGGAGCTAAAGACTCGACTTACTTCAGCCCCAGTATTGACTCTACCAGAGGGCACAGATGGATTCGTTGTGTATTGTGGCGCTTTCCAGGATTGGTCTTGGTTGTGTATTGATGCAGCATGGTAAGGTCATTGCGTATGCCTCTAGACAGCTTAAGGCTCATGACAAGAATTATCTGACGCATGACCTAGAGTTGGCAGCAGTGGTGTTTGCATTGATGATTTGGAGGCATTACTTGTATGGGGTACATGTGGATATGTTCACAAATCATAAGAGCCTTTAGTACGTGATCACTCAAAAGGACCTGGACTTGTATTAAAGGAGGTGGTTAGAGCTTCTCAAAGACTATGACATGAGTGTCGTATGTCATTCGGGCAAGTCCAATATAATGGCAGATGCTCTTAGTAGACTGTCCATGGAGAGTGTGTCTCATATTGAGGAGGTAGGGAAGGAGTTGGTGAAGGAGGTGCATCGACTTTCTCATTTAGGGATACGCCTTGTTGACTCGACAGATGGTCGTGTCATTATTCAGAATCGGCCAGAATCTTTAAAGGTGACTGAAGCCAAGGCCAGGCAAGAAGGTGGAGGTCTTCTCCCAAGGGGGATATGGTGTACTTTGTTATCAAGGTTGTTTATTTGTTCCAGGTGTTGATGACTTTAGAGAGAGGGATTGGGTGAGGCTCATGTCTCTCGGTATTCCATCCATCCTGGTACCACCAAGATGTACCATGACCTATGGGAAGTCTATTGGTGGAATGACATGAAGAAGGACATAACAGAGTTTGTGGCTAAGTGTCCAAATTGTCAACAAGTGAAAGTTGAGCATCAATGATCTGCATGTATGCTACAAGACATTAGTATCCCTATTTGGAAGTGGAAAGAGATCAATATGGACTTCATTACAGGGTTGCCTCATATACACCAATAGTATAACTCTATATGGGTGGTTGTAGACAGATTGACCAAGGCAACACATTTAGTACCAGTCAAAACTACCAATTTAGTTGAGGACTATGATAGATTATATATTCGAGATCTAGTTCAGTTGCATGGAGTTCCCTTGTCCATTATCTCAGATAGAGGTACTTAGTTTACCTCGATGTTTTGGAAACAATTTCATAAGGGACTTGGTACTCCGGTCAAGATTAGCACAACTTTTCACCCGCAGACAGATGACCAGGCGAAATGGACCATTTAGACTCTTGAGGATATGTTGAGAGCATATGTGATTAACTTCAAGGATAGTTGGGATGATCATTTACCTCTCATTGAGTTTGCTTACAATAACAATTACCACTCCAGCATCTAGATGGCTCCATTTGAGGCTCTCTATGGGCGGAGGAGTAGATCACCTGTTGGTTGGTTTGAGGTAGGTAAAGCTACGTTGATAGGGCCAGATTCCATTCATGAGGCCATGGAGAAAGTTCACCTTATTAGGAAAAGGCTAAAATAGCTCAGAGTCGTCAGAAGTCATATGCATATGTTTGGCGGAGAGAGTTTGAGTTTGAGGTTGATGATTGAGTATTTTTGAATGTGTCTCCCATGAAGGGATTAATAAGGTTCGGGAAGAAAGGAAAGCTTAGTCCCCATATGTTGGCCCTTATAGAATTCTAAGGACAATAAGCAAGGTAGCTTGTGAGTTGGATCTACCAGCAGAGTTAGCTTTGATGCATCCACTCTTCTATATTGTTCTATTGAAGAAGTGCATTGATGACCCGACCTTAGTTGTTCTGGTGGAGATCATGGGTGTGAAAGATTAGCTATGAGGACATCCAAGTTGAGATCCTTGATCGTCAAGTTTGAAAGTTGAGAAATAAGGAAGTATCTTTAGTGAAAGTTTTATGGAGAAATAGCTTGTTGAGGGAGCTACGTAGGAGACTGAAGTGGATAGGATGGATAAATACCCGCATCTTTTCCCTACCAGCTCAGTTTCAGCATGAGGTATCAAATTCTTCCTTAGTACTCTATTCAGTTCTATGTCAAGTTCATTTCTCTCAGTTTATTTCATGTTTTAGCATGTATGTATGATTCATGAATTCAGTTTAGTCGTATTTCAGTTTGGAGTCAATCACTCCGTCAATTTTTAGCTTCAGATAAAAAGTATTTGGAATTTCAAATCTTTCCCCATCCTTTCAGTATATTTAACCCACATTTGAGGATGAATGTTCCCAAGGAGGAGATATTGTAATATCCCAAAAGTTCCTAGGACTAAATCTGGGATTTAAAGTATGTTTAGCAGAAAAATCTGTAGGTTTCTCACAGTACGACTCAACCTATAGGTCATAGGAAGACCCGTGGTTCAGCCAAGTGGCTTCTTTTCCAGACCACGAGTCCGCACCATGAGTCGTGGTTTGGTCGTATGACTCGTGGTTATGGACTCGTAATATGCTACGGGGTTTGAAGATGTTGGTCCAACGAGCGGTTGTACGACTCATGGTGAGGAGTTACAGGTTGTGATAGGCAATTGTGGAAATCTTCAAAGAGCTAGAGGAAATTCGAAATGGCTAGTTATAGAAGTTTACCACGAGTCGTAGGAGGATTGTACGACTCATGGTACGGGTCGTAGCAGCTGACAATGCTGTTTTTTCTGTTAATTCATCAAGGATATTTTCATAAATCCTAAGCTCCTAACTTCCTAATGACTTCATTTAAAGCTCTAATAGGAGGGTTTTAAAGGGGTTTAACTTATCTGAATGCCTTAGACTTCCAAGCATGCAAATTTAGAATTTCACATTGAAGATTAAGCTTAAATTCCTCAAATTCTTCTCCAATATTCTTGGGCTTTCAAAGACAAGTTGAGAATCAGTTTATCCCGGTATGTAGGGCTATGAATGAGAGTTTTCTTTCACTCTCATGTCTAAAGTTCTCCTCAAGTTCATGAATTCAAGTTTATGATCTTATGGGATTTTAACCCACTTTTATGAAATTCTCCATGATTTGTATATGGGTCAATTTCCTTCATGATTTTAAGTATGTTTTAAGATTCACGGGCAGATTATATACCTATTTTAATTATAAATTCATGATTTCAAGTTTTAGAAAATTATGCCCTATTATGCAAGTTTTATAAAAAGTCAAGTTTATGGTTCATGATTTCAAGTATGAATGAATGTTTTCAAATTACCCGTGTATGAATCCATGATTTTCCTTATGAAGTCTATTTCAAGTATGCCTGATTTTAAGATTTGGGAAAGCCCATACCTGTTAAGTATGTTTTCATAATTTAGCCAAGGCTAATAATATCAGCTTATCATATATTTTGGAGTCAAGACTCCCACTACATCTTATGATATATTTTGGAGTCAAGACTCCCACTACATCTTATGATATATTTTGGAGTCAAGACTCTCAATATTCATATTCACGCTATGTTATGATAATATGATTATATGATCATTATACATGTTTTTGGAGTAGTGTCTAGACACCGACTAGGCTAGGGGTTTCAAGGTTCCCCGGCCTCATAAACTACGCGCCAATGTAGGGATATATCCCGGGACCTCTCAAAAGAGTGTTCCCCTTGCCCAAGGGCACACCATGATATCAAACCTTAATTTTCCTTTTCCATGACAAGGCTTAGGATGGCTCTCCTCCACGTGGGCAAGACGTGGGATCATCATGCGCTCATACATGATTGTTGTTGGTTATGAAGAGTCTCCCATTGTTCCTCATGATTTCAGTTATTCATGTTTATTACTTAAGATATTATGTTTTACAGCATGTTTGACCCAATGATCAGATTACAAGATTTTACTTATGATTTTAGCTATGAAAAGTCATATGATTTCTATTTTAGCTTTGGGTCATTCTATACAGATATCATATTCAGCTTATGACTATACATGTTTCAGATTTTTGCATGTAGTCCGTACTCTTGTGATCTTATGATTTATGTTTATATGAATGATTTCAGTTACAGTTACTCATCATGTTTCACTTTCCTTGCATACTCAGTATATTCTAAGTATTGACCTCATACTCTATGTTGTATCGTTTCATGATACAGATTCGAGCGATCAGACTCAGTTCCTCCGTTAGCTTAGCTTCCCCTCAGTCCAATTCAGTTCTCGCTGTGGTGAGTCCTCATTTTCCAGGGACCTTCAACTTAGTACTTGATTATGTTATTTTAGTTTTCAGAATTTAGCGAGCTAGTTGGGGGTGTTGTCCCATCAGTTCATTAGACAGTACTAGAGGATTATCAGATATTATGCAGATTTTAAGCTTTGTCGAGTGTTGATTTTGTTTATGATTGCTATGTTATTCAGACTTCCACTTATTCATGTTTCAGTTATCAGATTCCACTTTATGTATTCTCTTTAGTTTTTATGTTCATTCCATGGGTCAACTTGGAGACATTCGTGGTTCTAGATCCTATGTCTCGATCAAGGATCCTAGCTCAGGTCGTGACAATATTCAAGCAGTACCTGGAGATGTTCGTTATTATCTTTATAGACGATTTTTAGTTTACTCCAGAATAGAGGAGGAGCATGCAAGCCATTCGAGGATAGTGTTGTAGACTCTCAGGGACCTTCAATTGTTCGCAAAATTTACCAAGTGTGAATTCTGGCTGAAATCAGTTTCTTTCCTCGGCTATGGGGTCTCCAGTGAGGGGATTCAGGAGGATCCTCAAAAGATTGTGGCAGTCAAGGACTGGCCAAGATCCAGTTCTCCGATGGACATCAAGAGTTTCTTAGGCCTAGCAGGTTAGTACAAACGGTTTGTATAAGGGTTCTCCTCCATTTCCTCTCGTTTTTCTAGACTAACTCAAAAGAAGGTGAAGTTTTAGTTGTTTGATGTATGTGAGAAGAGGTTTCAGGAGTTGAAGACTCGACTCACCACAACCCCAGTTCTGACTCTGCCAAAATGTTCAAATGGATTTGTGATCTGTTGTGATGCCTCCGGAGTTGGTCTTGGTTGTTTCTGATGCAACATGGTAAGGCAATAGCTTATGCCTCCATAAAAAATTAAGTTTCATGAGAAGAACAATCCGACTCATGATCTCGAGCTAGCAGCGGTAGTATTTTCCTTGAAGATTTGGAGGCATTACCTTTATGGGATTCATGTGGATGTTTTTACGGACCATAAGATCCTACAGTATGTGTTAAGTCAGAAGGACTTGAATTTGCATCAGAGAATGTAGTTAGAGTTGTTGAAAGACTACGACATGAGCATCTTATACCACCTAGGTAACGCCAATGTAGTGGCTGATGCTCTCAGCAGATTGTCCATGGGGAATGTTGCTTATGTTAAGGATGATAAGAAAGAGCTGGTTAGAGATGTTCACAGACTGGCTTGATTAGGGGTCCAGTTGGTTGACTCAGCAGAAGGTGGAGTTGTAGTCCAAAGTGGGTCACAATCCTCTCTGGCAGTAGACGTAAAGTCAAAGAAGGATGAATATCAAATTTTGCTCAAGTTGAAGGAAGCGGTCCTAAGAAAATAGGTGAAAACATTCTCCAAAGGGGGAGGTGGTGTGCTCATAACCAGGGCAGGTTGTGTGTTCTAGATGTAGATAACTTGAGGCAGTGGATATTAATAAAAGCTCACAACACTAGGTACTCCATCCACCCAGGTGCCACCAAGATGTACCATGATGTACGGGAAGTCTACTGGTGGAATGACATGAAGAAGGACATTGCAGGATTTGTGGCTAAGTGTCCAAATTACCAACAGGTCAGAGTAGAACATCAGAGACCTGGGGGTACGACTTAGGATATTAGCATTCCTACTTGGAAGTGGGAAGAAGTCAACATGGACTTCATTATAGGTCTATCCACTAACACAAAAACGGTCTTTAGTGGCCATAAAATATCCCTTTAGCGGCAGTAGATATTGCCGCCAAAACTTTTACCTGCAATTTAACTTTGGCCACTGATGTTGGCGTCGCTAAAGCCTTTAGCGGCCAATTAGCAAAATGCTGGTAAAGATGTGTTTTATTGCGGCTAAAAATTATCTTCTTTAACGGCAATTGTGTAGCGACAATTATTATGGTAACTAAATCTAGCCCAAAAATAACTAATTATGTCCTTTTACTGTCCATTTTTTGGGTCAGTAAATTTAATTAAATTGCTGATAAAACTCACAATACGTAGTGGCAATTATTTGTGGCAATTATAATTGCTACTATAAATATCTTAATTTTTCCTTTTACCGTCCATTATTATGGAAAGTAGCTTTAATTAAATTGCTGCTAAAAGTTATATTCTTTAACGACAATTGATTTATGATCATTATAATGGCCACGATAAATTTATTGATTAGCCTTTTAGCGTTTATTTTTATGGAAGAAAAATTTAATTAAATTACCGCTATAACTCACATTCTTTAATGATAATTGATTTGTATAAATTATATTGGATACAATAAATGTATTATTTTTCCCTTTTAGTGTCATAAATGATAAATGCTAAAAAGCATATAACTATTAATTCATAAGAACATAATATATTTCTCTAGATCTAACAAACACAATAAAGTGCTAACCCAAGATATTAATCTAACAACTTAAAATACTTATATTGTTTGATCTAAATAACCAGTGTCATTATATTTCCAATCCGATCATAAATCAACTTTTCAAATAATTTCCACAAACTCTTCCTCCCATTGAAATCGTTCAAATGCTAATTTTTTAAACATCAGACTGTATGACCTGAAATAATAATATAACTGTGTTAGTAGATGAAATATAATGTGAAAAACATGAAATTTAAGTTTCCAACTCCGGACTGTACTTTATTATGTTGTAATACTAAAAGATCAGATACTCAGGATTGTACTTTATTATGTGCCAAACTTTATATTCAATTTAATATCAGTGTCAGAACTAACAAGAGACCTATGTTTTGCAACAGAGATGACCTGTGCTCACCAATAACTTTCTCATTTGTGGTCATATGCTGAAACAGTTTCAATAGAACACTAGGTACCAAAGTAGTCATTCCCAAAATATTAAATTAGCATTACTAGAAAAAGATACCAAATTGAAGAACGTCAAGATTTCACAAAGGAAATCTAGCAATAATGCTTTCTCTCTTTTTGTCAATTTCCAGATTGAGAAAGAAAATTACAGGTAACAACTCTCACATAAAAGGGCTTGCACTTGAATTTCACACCCACATGTGAGAAGTTGGTTCTCCAAAAAAGGTTCAATCATACAAGTATAATAGAAAGGAAAATCCCACAAAACCACTCAAACAAATCAAAAAATCAAACCTTTTCTACCAATAATAGTAGTTAATAAAATAGAGCTAAGAAATGGAATAACAGCTTTGGCAAGCCTTTATGGGTGTGAGGGCATACAGAGTGGAGACCTATTACTAAGATTTGCTTGCATTAGGCACTAAATCTGGTAATAATACAGAGCTTAAAAGTGTGGAATCTGACGACTATGAAAGTTCTGCTAATTAAAGCATAGATTATGTATGTATACCTGAAAAATGGAGAGGGTAGATTGAGAAGGTCTTCGAATGTGCTATATTTCAACTATACTTTTGAGTACCTTTTGTATTCTATGTTACTACTGGTTTGTCCAGTTTGGGTTACCAACCTTACCAGTTTGTTGTTGATTTAGTTTTTGCCATAGAGGAGTCAATCATCAGACTTCTATGCATCATAATGAACAGATAGGAAGGTCTTGGGTGCAACCAACGTAGCGTTGTTTACAATCAAACATCTAACACAAACAAAATTATAAAAGTACAACTTATACCACCAAAATAGTTTAAATTATAAAGGTGCATCATGATAAGAATTCATCTAACAAAAGTTATTGTGATCTTTATCAACTAGACTACAACTAAGACTTCCTTAAGGTGGTGGAGGTAAACTGGAACAGAGAAATAAATATTAGCCTCATCGAGAACATCTAGAAGAAACTGAAAAAGATCAAGGTTGATCTTAAAGATATGAATACAAAGCCGGCGGTGTAGCAGAGATATTCTCACCTTAGCACACCAACTGGCAGACATATAGGAACAACTAAGAGATCATAATCTTACATTTTCTCTGAACGATATTGAAAGAGAGCTTAAAACACAGTTGGAGAAATGGGGGACCATAGAGGAGTCAATCATGGGAAAAAAATCTAATGAGTAATGCATATTTTATGCATGAATGAAATAACAAAAGATACAAGGAGCTATGGTTGAGCACATTATGGCTATTAATCCCGATATACTTAAAAAAGCAACAATTTTGAAAAGAGACCAGTAGTTGAAACTTATGGATCCAGTCACTTCCAGTGAAGTCTTCAAGCTTTAAATGATATCAGTGAACTTAAAAATAGTTGTGTTCAATATCGTTGAAACTTAAAGGACCAACATTTATGCTCAATATCAGGGGGGGACTTAGTTTATATATGATGACCTGGGGATGCAAAAGTGATAACATACATATATATCATTCTTACATCGATATTATTCCACTACCATAAAAAACAAAGGAGGAAAACTCAAATAGTAGAGCTAAGGAAAATATGAGTAGTACCATGAGGTGGAGTATTTTCCGCAGCACTAGGTATTCTTGATGTTTGTGGTACTCGTTGTTGGCCACTGACAACATCAGGGATCTGATAAATATTAATATGTTAGTTAACAATACTTTTATAGAATTAAAGTTTCACTAAAACTATCTAAAACTTATGAGGAGTTACCTGTTCACTTGAGTCACCATTGATATTTTCAGGCATACATTCATTAGAAGCATATTTGAAAATGAATCGTCTCATTAGGAGTAATTTTGGTTGCATCTTCTCCTGATTTTGTTTCATCTGATTCATTTTTCATTTTGCTTCTCCTTTAACTCGGTTATCTCCTGTTCTAACTTTTGTACAACCTTACTAGATGAATCCTCTGCAATAATACCTCCTAAGGAAGATCGATGACCCCATAGAACAGAAGTAGTTGGACCAAGCCTTAAACCATGAACATATCCACTTTTTTCATTTCCTAGCACCTAAGAATACACGTCGCCTTCCCAAGCAATACTGCAAGGAGGTTGATCAGTAGATCTCTCACTATCGTTCATCCTTTCATTTATCATATCCTGATAAAATATCCACAATAAATTCAATTTGGAACTAATTTGTTCTCTTTTAAGTTTTTTTAATTGTTTCCCAATTTAAAAAAAATAAAAGAAAGAAGAAATCTTACGATTGTCTTGGTAGATTCATTATCCACTAGTCTCCCATCCTTACGTTTTTGATGAGTTAATATAAAAATCTATGCTCATGTAGGCTCTATCCCATTTTCAGCCTAATACAATAAAAAGAATGTCAGATATGTGAGACAAAAAAGGAATTTAAATATAATAGTTTATAATTTCCACAAGTAGGTCTACCTTCTTATCCATCAAGGTAGCAATACTTTTGGATCCTCCTGTGTGAGGCATTTTTTTCTTGGACCTATTATTTCTATTTGTTAGGGTACACCTCTATCAATAATACATTGAAAGATATCTTATAATATATAAATAAAAACTGAGCATAACTAAAATCAAAACACTATAAAATGTATAAACTAGGATTACTTTTTCAAGATTTATTGATACCTTAGATTTATCAAAATACCAATATGAGACAAGACCACTCCATTGATCCCTCGGTATGCGACTTGTTCTATTTTTCAGCAAAGCATCTTTAGTCTTATACATTGACATATAGTCACCTTTTAAATCACACTTGTAATCTCTTCATTTCTTTTCTAATGACTTTATGACAAACTCTTCTCCGCGTCTTGGGATAGAGAACTTTTTCTAAAAACATAAAAGCCAATATTAAGAAGATAACATCATGTATAATAGATTGAGCTTGTTCACATCTAATAATGACAATAGTAACTCCATAACCTCAAAAAATCCACTAATTTCTTTTTTCCTCATTGTCAACACTTCTCCAATCACTTATCTTAGGTGTTAGTTCTAGAGTTCTCGCAATAATGCCTAGAAAACTAGCAAGCTTTCAGCCCTCTTTCCCAATAGCTTGATTACGACTATTAAATTTCACATCAATTGTCTTCCCTGGAGGAAATTTCCATATATCTATTAGCAAAGTAGGCCCATGAACCTCTCTTTCCTTTGAATTACCTAAAGCAAAAAAAAGACAGCAAATGTCAACAAACACGTTAAAGAGGAAGGGTTGCAAGTGAAATTAACTAAGAAGCAGAAAAATATGCTAAGAAGAGGGTAAAGGAACAAGATGAAAACACAACATTCTTTAAAGCCATTCATCTGCTCAAATGAACAAGTATAAGAACAATCTACCAAAAGCATCTACTGATATCCACCAGACCTTTCAATGAAGCACACTCTTCAAGTTGGTAAATGGTTAGTGATAGTTTCTCAAAATGCACAAAGTTACTCTAGAATGGCCAGGAAAAGGGGAACCATAAGAGATTACTGCAACATTCAGCTTATGTTAGTGAGAGTTAATCCTACTAGAAAATTTCTAGATTGGCAATAAGTGCTCAAAAAAGGAGAAAACAATATTTGTCTTTGTCTATCAATATCAAATATAGCCACATGAAAGTAAATATCCATTCAAAAGTAAATGAGTGATGCCACGTGAAGTGGCGTTACATTCTTATAGGATCAGTGGTAACACAAGCTTAAAATTGGTAGTTTATCATATCAAATACATTCTAAAGGAAATGTGATTATAAATGAAGAGACTGTTGCTAAGATATGTAGAGTAGTAAATGAAAAGTCCATTGGCTCAAAAAACTACTACAAACATCTTAAACTCGAATTAAAATGCAATTAGTGAAGTGCTCCAAAGAAATTTAGTATAAACCTTGTATAAGAGGTTCTATTGAAGTGATGCTTAAATGTATACCTAGAAAATATTCTTTCACATAAATTTACGGAATCAAGCTATTTAGGACTAAAATTCAAACCTTTTGCAGGAAATGAAATGGCAGCAGTAACAGAAGCATTTTTAGCAAATCTCAGAGAAGACCAAGTCTTAAATTATACATGAGATAGATAAGTATTACCTGATTTAGTATTATGTTGAACCTCAGTGCCACTCGAAGAAATATTCAACTCATTTTCTTGAGTTTCAGAGTGATTCTGGCTATTTATGAACTGCTCAATATAAGTTTGGGCTCGAGAGTGGTTTTGATCATCTATCAATTGCTCAATATAACGTCACACATCTTCATCGTGGTGTTGTTGAATTTCTAATCTGCTGTGACCTATTTTTTGCATTGTTCCTTCTCCAAAATGAAGTAATTATCTAGATGCCCTAAATATCAATTCCTGCATACAAATAAAGCCTTGCGGCATAATAGTTCCCACAATAACACATATTGATGACACCAGGAAAAAATTATCTGATTCATAAGAACACCTTGGCATCTCACAATCCAAGGGATACAACAACAAAATATAAGTGAAAGAAAGCACATAGAATTCACTTAAAACATTCAATGATCAACCAACACAAACATGGAAAAACTATAGCTGACTAACATGCTTCTTCTACAAATGCCAACTTATATTGAAGGAAAAAGTATATTTTTATTCAATTTTCTGAATTAAAAAAATAACAAATCCCTAGAAGTTCTTCCATAATACTTGCAAAAAAAATCTAAGTATCACATATCTTATTGAGCATCACTTTAATTTTAAATGTCATTTCCTTCCTAAACATTAGCTTTACCATCATTTGGAGAAACTTGAGAATCTATGTTTGTATCAATTTATATTTCATCGACACCATTTCTTACCCAGTCATTACATTCATACTCTAAAACACTAGCATTTTCTAACAGAGACAAGTCAGCCCCATCACTATTTTCTTCTCCCATATCAAAAATATTTTTAAGTTTAATTAACCTAGGGACAAACCATTCATGATCTACAGGATCTTGACAAATATTACTTTTTGAGCTTGTTCTGCAAAAACAAAAGGGCTCGTGATGCTCTTGATCACCTGAGTCTGCAAGGCATAAGAAGTCCACAAGTGTGAAACCAAAGTCATCATCCTTAACTCATCTACCTTTGGTTACATCAACCCAATCATACTTAAATAAGACAACCTTAAATTCTTCATAGTAGTTTAACTCCACAATATCATTCAATCTACTATAATATGTGATATTTGCCGACTTTAGAGCATTGTCACTAGTACTTGCGTAACTTTCAGTCTTTGAAATAACCATAACACCACTATTTTGTGTCTCCTTCAACTCTTCACTTTGTTTTGTTCAGAATTGCAACCCAGTATTTACATTGAACGCGTTGAATCTTTTTGCAATATAATCGGCCCCTTTGCAAGGACTTTAACATCCTTTAGAGATGTTAGATGTGACCTCCAACTCCTTTACCTAACCAAATAGAAGGATATGACTATAAATATGGATACAAGTATAAGAAAATCGGGTGAAACATAACCAATGATATAGTCCTACTACTTTCTTGCTCTTGGAACCACTCATGAAATATATCAAAATGAACCCGATCAAGTTGATGTTGTGTCAAACGATGTTTATGATGTGATCTCTTAATTTCAGCAATATGCTCACTATTCATGTAAATCGCATATCGATTTTAATACCAAATAAAGTAACAAAGATATATTCAATAGTAGATATACCACTTACGTACTTTTTATAATTCTCAACCACTTCTAACTCGCAACTGAAAAGCACATGTCGATGTGCTTGCATCCATGTTTTCTCATCCAAGATATTATGAGGATCTCTATAAAATTCAGGATATTTACTATCAAAACTTTTTCAAGGTTCAGAATTTGCTGGATGTCGTAGAACCCCATCTTTGTTGCTCTCTTCATGATGACAACACATTGCTTTAGAAGTTTCTGAAGACATAAACAATCTTTGTAGCCTTGGTTTTAAAGGAAAATACCTTAGGACCTTGGCTAGAAATTTTAAAGCATTACTTTTGCATCTAGAAGCTCCATAAATTTTTCATTCATTGACATCCTTACTAGCAAACTCTTTCCTGAAAAGCATACAATCGTTAGGACAAGAGTGAATCTTTTCATACTTTAAGCCCAAGCTTTCAACTATCTTTTTGGTCTCATATAAAGGAGGCAATTTTTCCCCTTCAGGAAAGGCATCCTTCAATAGTCTAAGAAAAGCATTAAAAGATTCATTTGACCATTTGAACATGCATTTTATACGATAGATATGTAGCAAAAAGGATAGTTTGCTAAACTTCTTGAATCCAGGATATAGTTCTTCATTTTCTTCCTTCATGAGATGTTCAAACTTATCCACCTATGGATGAGGTTGATTTTCAAATGGATGAGTAGTAGTTTCTTGTAGGTTTGTCTCCATATTACTACGTTCGCCAACGTCACTATCCATGAACTATGTAAAGCTTCTAAAGGCATCATGTATCATTCCTCTCATATCATCGCCCCTTGAAGTTGTTTGATTGTGGTTATTTACTTCAGTACTGTTTGATCCCTTTAGATACTCCTCATGAAAAAACCAAGTATCATATGATGGCATAATACTATTAACCACAAGATGTTCATATGCTATAGCCCGATTTACTAGGTGGATAAGCACACATTTCGTACAAGGACATGGAATTTTTTCTCCATCTTGTTTTTTAGAAAAGGTATGGTTTATGAAATCCTCTACTCCATCCAAATATTCTTTACTAATTCTGTCATGATGCATCCATTTTTTATTTCTAGGATTGTCCATGACATTCAATATATTCTTTTTTTCTACAATTACTTTAAGAGCTAAAAGGGGAATTAATCAAAAATGTAGTTTAGATAAAATATCCATCCTATTAATAGGTAATTGCATGGCTCACGGATATTATTTTAACATTTAAAATGTGCATTAGCTTGGTGAAAATAAGATATTACAGAAGAAACAAGTAAAATATAAAAGAATATATGAGTGAATATTTCACATCCTATTAACTGAAGATGAATACTATTTTATCGAAACAATTCCATTAACACAAGAGTTAAAAAGTTGGTGTTGATAATATGATTTAGTCAAGTGAGCAGCTTCATAAGTGTAATGACCTAATCAGATAGTATTTGAAATTCTTAAAAGGAAAGGAATTCATTAAGAAATTTATTATATGGCAAAAATTTTACATCAACATCATATTCATATACAAGTCATTAATATAGTTCAAGTTAATTCTTAGTAGTGCATGATATTAAGCTCCTAAAGAAGCGACATTCACAATATTCTTTTGGTTGTATGCTAGTTTAATTTATTCCATATTGCATTAACATAATTCCATCAATAATGTTGATGGCACAACAAAGTGGAGGATCAGGATGGCTGAAGTTGGGAAGGAGCTTCAAGTGGCTGTTGATGTCTCACAATTTGATTGTACAATAGTCTTATGTATTGGTAGTAATCCAAATTATGATTATATTGTTAAAGAGTTAATGTTAGCTAATCCTAATAGTGTATCCATTTAAATTTCTTTATAAACTACATCATAAGAACAAAATTAGGCACGTCTACAACTAGCTGGATTTGAACGCTCTATAAACATGAATTATCAATCTCGGCAGTCTACAAGTAGGAAAATAGAGCAGTCGTGACATATGCGCAAACAAAAGAACATTGTTGTCCTATCAAGACAATTATGAGCAGTTTTGGAAAAAAATAAGGATCAAGAGATATCTAATTCAAAAATCATAAAAGAAAGAATTATGATCCTTCAAGAAAACTTTATTCCTAAAAAAATTCAAGGTGCACCAGCATCTAAAACACAAACTAAACATAAAACGGGAGGGGGAAGGAATACAGTAGGCAAAATAGAATTAAAACAGAGGGAGAAATAGTGGAACAAATTTAGTCAACTACCATCGGTAAGATATCGTAGAAACGATTTGGCACCAAACAAAAGTCGCAATAGTAGAACATCATAAATCACAAATAAACTTAAACTCAAATTTTAGTACCTGGTAATCAGATTACTTTGACGATAAAAACCAGAATGTGAACGAGATGAATGATGTATTGAAAACTACATGAGAAGATAATATTGATAGGGAGAAGAATGAGATAGCAACAAATCTTCAGTAGCAGCGATAATCAAAATCAAAATCAACATCGATAAGGGTGGGGGAGAGAGACGGGTTAGCTTACCTGGTGACCGGAGATGGTGGAAGTCACAATTCTGGTGTCCGAAGGTGGTGAAAGTTCTAATTGTGAAGCGACAAAGTGGAATTGTGCAGTAGCGCAGTGAAATTGTAGCGGTGGAAGTCACGATTCTGGTACCCAGAAGAATTTTTGATTGTGCAGTGGCATAGTGGAGGGAAATAAAATTTTATTTTATATAATTTTTGATAATTTGTAGGGAATAGTTAATTATTGGGGAAAAGAATTGAAG
>JACEIK010003586.1:0-72739 GCA_018107945.1 Datura stramonium | reverse complement strand
CTTGTGTCCCAAAGATTTCTCTCAGAAACCTTTTCTATTCTAGTTTTGCAAGAGCTATGAATTAGGAATTTTTCAGATAAATTTTGAGTGTTCTTAAGCTCCAATTGTCTGTGGATTTCATAATATGACCTTCTCCATAGTTTTTTATGATATTGGGTTGATTCTTCATGATTTAAAAGTTGTTCTAGAATGCTGTATTTTTTATGGAATGTTATTGGAGCATAAGTCCTCAGCTTGTATGAGTTGACTAAAAGTTATTATTTTCAGACTATGAATATATTCAGTATTCTCCAAAAATGTTATCTGATCAGTTTGACTATTTATCAGTCTTTTATTAAATTCAATAGTGTTAGTTTATCAGCATGATTGTTGTTCTTTAGACTGTTACGATGCTTTCAGAAAAAATAACACTAATCTTAGAACATAGTTTCTTTCAAGTCCTTAGCCTCTCAGAACACTTCAGATAAGTAGTTCTGACTTAGTCCAAGGACATTAGTTTCAACCTACAACTAGTTAGGTATAAGTAGGTTTTCAGTGGGAGTAGTACTTAGCACCGAGTAGGCCGTGGTTCAATGCACCCAGGTTCCCAGAACTACATGCCACCATAGGTTATTAACCTGAATGGGCCCCAGATAGTGGTCACACAGTTCAACCACCATACCCTGTCAAGGTATAGTGGGCTCTCTTCGATGGGGTTTATACATCAAACTCTACATCTAGCTCACGTGGTTACATATCAGTTGTACGCTCTCCTACAGTACAGTCCAGTGCAATACAATCATGGTTCTGAGTCCAGTATAGACTTTTAGATTCTAGTCTAATTTTGCAGTATTGCAATTCAACTTTATATTATTAAGTATATATATGTTGTAGTTTTATCTCACATACTCAGTACATTCAAAGTATTGATTGTATATGTCTATGTGCTATATCATAAAATGATATAGGCTCAGGTACCCAGCCTCAGCACAACAGTTAATTCTCTCGACGATTCTCTAGCAGCTTCAGCGGTGAGTCCTCATCTGCCGAGGGCTGGAGTTCCCTTTTAAGTTTATGGTTTTCAATTTGGTTTCCAAATATTAGAGTTAGTTGAGGATTTGTCCTAGCAATTCATCAATTCTTTTTAAAAGGCTTTCAGATAGTATTTATAAATTCAGCTTGGTTTATCCTTTTTAGTGTTGTTCAGATTTTTGTTGTAAATCAACATTTGCTGGTTTCTTTAGTCAACTTCAACTTATTATTATTTTAAGCAGATCATTCTTAGTAGAAGTATGTTTTACTATGGGTTTTCTTGGGGTCACTTATGATCCTAAGTACCGTGTCGCGTCTAGGGTGTGAACTCGGGTCGTGACATAAGATTTTTTGGGTTATTCTCTTATCCTTATAGTTGTTTACCTTCCATTCTTACTACCAGTTCAGTTTCAACTTATTGTTATTACCTTACATACTCAAAGCATTGTTGTACTAATGCCCGAGCATGGAGGCACTGTGTTACACCCCGTAAGTTTCTAACATGTAGTTGACCTATTCGCATGTTGGTTGGAAGTTTTAGGATGCCTTACGTGCGAGGAAAGGGCCCGGGGAAAGGCCGAACGAGTGCCAAGTTGGGATTTCGCAAAAGGAGGCCGAACCGCGCTGCCCAGATACACCCCGTAAGTTTCTAACATGTAGTTGACCTTATTCGCATGTTATTGAATGTTTTAGGATGCCTTACGTGCGAGGAAAAGGGCCCGGGAAAAAGCCGAACGAGTGCCAAGTTGGGATTTCAAAAGGAGGCCGAATCCGCGCCGCCTGTGTAGGGGAAAAGCGGCACGGAGTCGACCTCCGCGTTAGCCAATATGGCACGGATCCAAAACGGCGTTGTTGGACAGCGTGGCACGTTGCCATGTATTTCGGTTGCAAGTATATATAGGCCTCACCCTTTAACTTTATATCATTTTCCATTATACACACGACTTAAAATGTATGAGGACGAAGAGAATATATAATTTCCGTCTGATTACGCCATCAAACGCAGTCTAAACTCTAATTAACCTCAGGTACCAAAGTATAAAGCTGCAGGGGAGCATTTTCTACGGAGTTTCGCGAAAATTGCCCAAATAAGCTGCCAATTCATTGATTCAAAGTGATTGAATTGTCTAAACTAGTTTTAATACACTCCCAAGATATGAGTATTTTCGCTTCTAGACTCCCCGAGAAATTTCGAGTTTTCGGTCGTTTTTCGATAAGCCGAAGAATAGCCAGTAGATATATACATAGTATTGTTTTCTTCAAAAATAGGGATTAAATTAGTTCTATTCTCTGAAAACTCTGACACAGCTTGGGGAAATAACTGAATATTAGCCGAGCTACGCTAGTTAATCGAAAGTCACTAAATGAGGTATGTAAAGCCAGTTTCTTTGGAAAGTTAGTTGTCCCAGTATAGTAAAAATAGTATATATTCTAGTAGAGTATTTCGTAAATTAAACATGGCGTACTCGCATGAAATTTAGTAAAGGTGCTCTAAATATTATACCGTGTTTAGTATGAAACTTAGTAAAACAAAGATAAGCCCCATTCAGATTATTTTAGAAATGTTCTATCGTGCTTCAGTATGAGAATCACATAAATATGTTAGAGATTATATTATTATCTTATTCAATTGTGTATTATATGTATGCATTATTTCTTTATCAATTGACACTTGATTGTATTGTTTGGGCCGGATTACCTAGCTTCCATGACCGCCAAAAAGGTTAATAGTTGTGACGACTGCCCGCCAGAGGGAGAGGATACGCTGCTCTAAGGAGTGGTGGCTGTCGTCCGCTAGGGATGAGACGATGCCGCTTCCATATTTTATTGTGGTTACTATACACCCATGTAGAGCGCTACGCCTGGGTGTTGATTTTAGGAGTCCTTCAAACTCAGGTACAACTATAGTCAGGGGCCCAATGGGCTCAAGTTGCATACCTGTGGGATCGACAGGTTGCTTATGGTTACTAGTATGGTATGACCCGGTAGGGTAAACAGATTGTTATGATTGTACCCTATGGGCTGTAAGGTTTATGTTGTGTTGTTATGTCATGTTATTTTGGGTTATGGTTAGATGACAGTAGCACGCCACGATACCAGGTAGGACTCCTACTCTTTTTAGATAGTTGGTTAGTCCTAACCCACTATTCCAATTTCAATTTCAGTCTTTCTTCTTATTCCTCCACTACTACTGGCACATTTATTTACTTTAAGTTATTTTCAGTTGTTGCTTTTCTTCTTAATCAGTACAGTGGTACTTGACGCCTGCTTTGGGGCACTTTACTTTCCTGTAGGTACACAAAGACGAGGAGTAGATCCCCTCATAGTCCGCCGCCGATACAGCCTTCGCCTCCTTTCATCCGGCTTGAAAGATAGACGTTTACTCTCCTTTTGATTGTGCAAGATGGGTAGGCCGGGGCCCTATCCTGACCATATATTATTTCAGAGGTTTGTAGATTGTATTATATTCCTATGGGTTAGATGTATCAACCGTGTGGGGCCATATATGTGTTTCATTGTATGTGATGGCCGTGCGGGACTTTTTATTCGCTTGTTAGTTGGTGGCCTTTTCGGTCACAACCGCTTAGTGCTCGATTTCATTTTTCAGATATAACTAGACAGCTTGGTGGCCTTGTCGGCCCGCGTAGGGATCCTCAGTAGTTGGTTGTTCTGCTTATTGTTTATATCCTTACAGTGGCTATAGGCCTTGTCGGCCGAGGTTTCGTGTTTACAAATGCTATATAGCCCGCCATTTTCTTGAATCCAAAGAGTTAGACAAATGACACCACAAGCAGTGTCAGTTAGTCCAACAGTCCAGATCCTAGTAGGGGCACCAAGTGCCAGTCATGCCTCCCAAGGTGGGGTGTGACAAACCTGCATCGGAGTAGGTCGTAACCTGTGGAGTCTCGTAAGCCGTAAGCAGAGTCTTGTCTATGGATGTGTTGTGCACCACATACTATAGACAGGAGGCTGCAAGGCATGACATGATGGTTACTCTTCTTTCTTATCAATCGTGCTATAGAGTGTACAGTATAGGGCTGAGTCGCTAAAGCTTACTATACTCTTGGTTACGTATAAAATGTCATATCACGACATCCTATAAACAGTAAAGATTGGATACACAGCAAAGCAGGAGAGGGCACCAGAGAGATGCCCCATTTAGAATTAGCCCAATCTAAGGGCGATACAGAGTCATCGTCACGATCTTCCCAGCAGTCTCCATCACATCAGGAGCCACTTGGGACGACACCACCTTCGCCGTTCCTATACCTATACCATTCGACCAGAGGTCAAGAGGTACCATGTTAGGCACAGATGATGGCTGCTCGCCGCCGATGCCCTGGCGCTGCAGAATCACCAGGAGGCTCCGGTATTCGAGGGTCTAAAAATTCCTGGCATTAAGTCCCCCGCACTTTACAAGGATGGATCAGACAGAGGATCCCTAGGATTTTCTAGACTAGATGCGTAGGATCTTCAAGTGGTAATTTCATGCTACACCCACACAGTCGGTTGAATTTTAAGGTATTCGGTTACGGGACATCGTGTGTTGTGGTATGAGAGTTGGGAGAGGTCCCGAGGGAGGATGTTTCCCTACGACCTGGTCTAGCTTCTCAAAGGCTTTTCCGATCATTATCTACCACGGGAGATTCGATGGGGTCTCCAAGTTGATCAACTATACCTAGAGTAGGGGGAAATGAGTGTCTAGAATACGCCCTGGTGGTTTGATTCATTGGCCCAATATGCGCCAGCCTTTGTGGATACTATGCCATTCAGAGTACACATGTTTCATTATGGGGCTAAATCCAGAATATGTTGAGACTTGTATTACTGCTACTCATAGAGGATACGGATATTGCCCGAGTACATATTTTCTCAAAATATTAAGGGCATCAGACAACGGCAACGGAAGATCAGGAGAACCAGTCAAGAACAGCGCCACAGAGACAGGCCAGATGATTAAGGGAGGCTCCTGGAGGACCTGTGTCACAAGCGTCGATAGGGCGCCTGTGACTCCCCCGCCTCCAACACAGCCAGCCAGAGGGGGCAGCCCGCCGCCAGGGCGCCAGAGCCCGACTGTAGTTCGTGAGTAGTAGATTCACCACAAGAGAGGAGGGCAGAGCAGAGAAGGTATACACCACTACTCTTGCCCTCATTTTGCAGCCGACGCCACTCGGAGCTTGCATATGGCTCCATAGGATGTTATATTTGTGGCCAGAGGGTATTGGTTTGATGATAGATTGTCTGCTAGGGATCAGGGGTGACCAGGACAAGATAGGTCATCAGCAATGGTCACGAGCTCCAAGATCCCCAAGGTGCAGCCCTCGCTCGCAGAGGCCGTGCGCATCGTGGCCTCCACCAGGTGTGGAACAGACCGTACCATGCATTACCGAGGAGACAGGATTCAGAGTCGTCACCAAATGTTGTGACAGGTATGCTGACTATTTTCTCTACCTACTTATGTGTTGATAGATCCTAGATCCACCTTTGTCCTATGTTACACCATTAGTGGCCCGGAAGTTCAGTATTATGCCGGAAATTGCTTCGGCGACCTTTTTCAGTATCCACACCCGTTGGTGACTCTATTATAGCCAGAAGGGTCTATCGAGGGTGTATAGTAGAGGTTTCACCGCCGACCACGCAGATTTGGTAGAGCTAGAGATGGTTGATTTTGATGCCATCATGGGTATGGATTGGTTAGCTCCATGCTATTCCAATGTTGAGTGCTGGACCAAGACTGTCCGATTCCACTTTCAAGGGAAGGCAGTACGGGAATGTAAAGGTAGTACAGTTACGCCAAAAGTTGCAGGCTTTATTTCCTATCTTCAAAGTGAGAAAGCTTGGAGCACAAAGGGGTGTATTTACCACATTGTCGAGTTCAGGATAGCTCCGGGAAAAGCCTCCGACTCTTCAGTCTATTCCAGTGGTTAATGAGTTCCCCGATGTATTCCCAGATGAGTTCTCTCTAGTATTCCCTAGAAAGGGAAATTGATTTTGCAATTGATCTATTACTGCACTCGCCTCATATCAATTCCCCTTATTGGATGGTTTCCGCGGAACTCGCAGAACCAAAGGAGAAGTTGAAAGATTTTATAGATAAGGGCTTTATTAGCTGAGTACCTCAACTTGGGGTGTGCCAATTTTGTTTTTGAGAAAGAAGGACGTTTCTCCCTCCGTATGCGTATAGACGACTGGCAACTGAACAAAGTCACGGTCAAGAATAAGTACCGCTTCCTGTAATAGATGATTTATTTGATTAGTTACAAGGAGTAAGGTATTTATCCAAGATTGACTTAAGGTCTGATATCAATGCTCTGTGTTCGTGAAAGAGATATTCCAAAGACTGCCTCTCCGACCAGATACGACCATTTGGAATTCTTAGTCATGTCCTTTGGCCGACGAATGCTCCAATAGTGTTTATGGACCATGAACAAGATTTTTAGCCATACCGGACTTGTTCATGATAGTGTTTATCGATGATATTCTGGTGTATTCTCGCTCAGAGGCAGACCACTAGTATCATCTGCGGACAGTGCTCCAGATTCTCAAAGAACGCTGGGCCTATATGCCAAGTTTTCTAAATGTGAATTTTGGCTGAATTCAGTAGCCTTTTCGGGTCATATCGTGTTAGACGCTGGTATACAGGTAGATACACAGAAGATATAAGTAGTAAAACATGGCCAAAACCTACCACTCTGACATAGGTACACAGTTTCCTGGGATTAATGCACATGTATGTTTGTGGACGAATTTTCCACTTTAGCAAGACCTCCGACCAAACCGACGTGTATAGCAAAGAAATTCCGAAAGTGGACTGAGGCTTGTGAGCAGAGCTTCCAGGAATTGAAAGACAGATTGACGTCGGCACCAGTATTAGCATTACTTAAGGAATGTAGGATTATGTAGTTATTGTGATACTTCGTGCGTTGGGTTAGGGATGTGTGTTAATGCAAAGATGGTAAAGTGATTGCTTATGCTTCCAGGCAGCTGAGAAAACATAAAAAGAACTACCCTACCCATGACCTGGAATTAGCCGTAGTAATCATGCCTTGGAAGATAGAGACATTACTTGTATGGCGTTCACGTGATATTTTCACTCGATCATGTGCCTACAAAAGATATCTTCACCTGCAAAGAGTTGAATTTGTGGCAGCTGCCGCTGGTTAGAGCTGTTGAAAGACTATGATGTGAATATTTTGTATCATCCAAGGACAGCCATCATAACGTACCCATAGCCGTAAATCTATGGTGAGTTTGGCATACTTGTAGCTCGAGAAGCGGAATTGGCCCAAGAATTGCATCAATTCAGCCGGTTTAGCCATTGGCATGGCAGAAACAAGGGACAATAGAGCGTAATCCAGAACACTGCAATATCACTGGCTAGTCGTGGAAGTGAAGGAACGCGTATGAAGACCCTAGCCCGGTTCAACTCAAACAAAGTTCGGGGCCGAGGAGAGGTGATAGATTTTCGGGTAACCGAAGATGGAGTGTTGAGATATACAGACGCCTTTATGTTTATGCTGCGGTGCTTCACCAAATAGATTATGGGTGAGGCATACTATGCCCGTTATTCTCTCCATCCAAGTTCGACGAGAATGTACCACGATGTAAAAAGAAATCTACTGGTGGCCATTAATGAATTTGTAGCTCAATTTCCTAATTGCCAACAGGTAAAAGCTTAACATCAAAACCAAAGCACTTCCACCTGTGATATAGATGTGCCTCTCGTGGAAGTGGGAAGCAGTTAACATGGAGTTTGTAGCAGGATTACTCGCACCAGCTTAGGATATGATTCACTTTGGGTAATTGTTGACAAAGTTGACAAAATAAGCTCATTTTCTGCCAATAAGGGCTACCTTTTCAGCCAAAGATTATGCCGATCTATATATTAAAGAAATAGTCAGGCTGCGTGGTGTCTCATTGACAATTATTTCGAGAGTGGGCGCAGTTTACGTGCCTATGTTAAGGCAATCATTTCGTGAGAGGCTTGGGACGCAGTTAACCGAGCACAACTCTTTTCATCCTCGCACAGATGGGCAGGCATAACGTACAATTCAGATGCCCGAGGATATGTTGCGAGCATGTGTGTTAGATTTTGGAGGTAACTGGATGAACACCTACCGCTTATTGAGTTCTCCTATAATAATGGCTTATCATGCAAAATTCGTATGGTGCCTTATGAAGCGTTATATGGGCGGAACTGCAGATCTCCAGTTGGATGGTTTGAGGTAGGCGAATCAGCATTAACTGGGCCAGATATCATTCATCAGTAAAAAATGTGCAAAGCTTATCAGGGAACGTCTGTGACGCTTCGAGCCGCCAAATCTTAAGCGTCGATGTACGGCGCGTAAAACCCAGAATTTAATATGGGTGACTGGGTATTCTTGAAAGTTTCACTGATGAAGGTGTGAGATTTGGCAAAAAAAGCAAGCTTAGCCCGAGGTTTGTTGGGGCTTATCAGATTTGCCGAAGGATAGGCCAAGTGGAATATGAATTGTATTTACCTCCAAAGTTATAATTTGTCCACCCAAGCCTCACGTATCAATGTTGAGAAAGTGCATAGGATATCCCTCCAGAATTGTCCCAGTCCAAGATGTTCAAGTTACAGAAGAGTTAGCCTACAAGTTCCAGTAGCCATACTAGACTCAAAGATCCAGATTAAGAACTAAAGATGTTGCTTCGCCAAGGTGTTATGGCGTAATAAGAATTGAGAGAAGATGACCTAGGAAGCATAAGATGACATGAAAACCAGATATCCTCAGTTATTCCAGACATAGTAAGATTATGCAGCCAGAGGTATGTTGTTATTATCGCCTCATAAGTTACAGTATATACTTATGTATGTGGAGTAGTTGACTCCGCTTAGTGTAAAATGAATGTTATAGTACTCGTGTGGAGTACATGTATTGGACTTTTCTGGCATTTCGTAGATTTGTGGATAATCCATATTATAGGGGAGTGACCCCTGCCAAAATTTCTCCAAAATAAATAGTGGCAAGTTAAGATTCTTGCAAGAAGGAAGTGCAACATTCGAGGTAGAATGTTCTTAAGGGGGGAGGATGTTACACCCCGTAAGTTTCTAGCATGTAGTTGACCTATTCGAATGTTGGCTGGGAAGTTATAGGATGCCTTACGCAAGGAGACAGGGCCCGGGAAAGGCCAAATGAGTGCCAAGTTGGGGATTTTGCAAAAGGAGGCCGAACCGCGCGGCCCAGAGGGAAAAGTGACACGGAGTTGGGACTACAGCAGCCAACGTGGCACGGAGCTAAAACAATGCATTGACCAAAATGTGCCACGTTGCCATGTATTTTGCTGCAAGTATATATAAGCCTCACCCTTTAACTTTATATCATTTTCCATTATACACATGACAAGAAACAGATGGAGGGAGAAGAGAATATATAATTTCTGTCCGATTACGCTCGTCAAACCAATACCAAACTCAAATTAACTTTGGGTACCAAAGTATAAAGTCGTTGTGAGCATTTCTACGGAGTTAGTTTTGCGAAAATTGCTGGCGAAGCATTGACCTGCCGAGTCAAAGTGATTGGAATTGCTCCAAACTAGTTTTAATACACTTGCATTAAAGTGAAGTATTTCTTGCAGACTCCCGAGAAATTTCGAGTTTTCTGCTGCTCTTCAATAAGCCAAAGAACAGCCACAGATATATGTATTGTTTTCTTCAAAAATAATGATGAAATTAGTTCTATTTTGTTTTGAAAATGATTGCAGTTAGGGAAATAGCTAATATTAGCTGAGCTATGCCAGTTAATCAAAAGCCGACAATGAGGTATAAAGCCGCTTCTTTTCGGCAAGAAGTTGTCCCAAGCATGTGCAGAAACAATATATATTCCAAGAAGTATTTCAGAAAAATATAGCGTACTAGTAATGAAATTTAGTAAAGCACGTTAGAAATACTATATCGTGTTTAGCATGAAACTTATAAAACAGCATAAGCCCCATCATTTTGAAATGTTATATCTGCTTCGTACGAGAATCAATACAACATGTTAAAATTATATTATTATCTTATTCAGTTTGTATTATATGTAGTTATTTTCTATCAATTGAGGCTTGATTCATTGTTTTGGGTTGGATTTCACTTCCAGCTTCCGGGTGACCGCCCCAGGGTTAATAGTTTTATTTCCCGACTCATCCGCAAGAGGGCGAGGATACGTCGCCCACTGCAGTGGAATGCTGTCTCTTGCTGACGAAGATGGGATGCCAGCTTCCCATATTTGCCATGGTTGGCCTTTATACACCCCTGTCGAGCGCTTGCGCTCGGGGTGTTGATTTTAGGAGTCCTCCGAACAAAGGTACATCTATAGTCAAATTTTAGCCCAAGTTGCCTACCTAGAGGATCGGCAGGATGCTGTAGTTACTAGGTGATGTGGTATGACTTGGGTAGGGGTAAATAGATTAGATGATTGTACCTTCCCCGGCTATGGGGGCCAGGTAAGGTTTATGTTGTGTTATGTTATGTCATGTTATTTTAGTTATGGTTAGATAGACAGTAGGACGCCACGTTACCGGTGTAGGACTCCTTCTCTTTTAAAAATAGTTAAGGTTAGTCTTGGACCCACTATTCACTTCAATTTTAGTCCTGCCTTTCTTATTGCTCCAAGCATTATCAATTTCATTATTTACTTCTCTGGTTATTTTCAGTTGTTTTTGCTTATTCAGTACCAGTGGTACTGAAGCCTGTTTTTAAGCACTGCATTACTTGCCTACAGTACACATAGACGAGGAGCAGATCCCTCGTAGTCCAGCCACGATAAAAGAGCTCAAATCCTTTCATCCGGAGCTTGAAAGACAAAGAGTTCATTCTCCTTTTGATTGTGAAGTATGGTAGGCTGGGGCCCTGTCCCGACCATTCTATTTTCTTAGAGGCTTGCAAATTGTATTATATTCCTGGTTAGATGTATCGGTCGTATGGTTGGGCCATATATGTGTTTCATATTGTTTGTGTTTGCCGTGGTGGGCTCCTTTTATCTTGGCTTGTTAGTTGGTGGCATTGTTGGTCACAGATTAGTTTAGTGTTTGATTTCATTTTTCAGATATAACTAGACAACATAGTGTCCTTATCGGCCCGTATAGGATCCCTTTGTAGTTGGGTTGTTCTGGTTAGCTATTTATATCCTTACATGTGGCTATAGGCCTTGTCGGCCTGGAGGCCGGTTACAACCGTTATAGCCTCGTCATTTTCTTGAATCCGTAGTTAGGAGCCAGCTTGGCACCAGAAGTGCATAAGCCTAGTTAGTCCAGCTGTCCAGATCCTAGTAGGGCACCAGGTGCCAGTCATGCCTCCTGCTGTGGGGCGTGACACCGCACTCTTTCCCCGTAGGTTTTGACAGATGTGTTCAAAGACCTTCTCGACGCCTGTGCTCAACGCATTGGTCAACTCCGCTTCTCTTCTAGAATTCCCATACTTTAGGAGGTTTTCCTATCTTTGTTGTATAGTTCTTTTTGGTAGGTCTAGGCTCTATCCCGGCCAAGTATTTGCCCTTTAGAGGTTTATGTAGATAATTGATTGTATATGAGTATGTTGCTAGCCATGTTGGCTTTATTATTTTGTTTGGGCGCTTTGGCGGCTTTAATGACTTTGTATATATAAGTTTACCTTCCATTTTATCTGATTTGACGATATGGTGGTCTTGTCAACCTGTACAAATGTCATTATTATCATGAACTATTGATCAGATGAATATCCGTACAAGTGTTTATATTACAAATTTCTGTTTGCCAAGGGCTTCTTTTAAACTCGAGATGAACTTGATTATTTTTCTAATTATGTGTTGCTAATATGCACTAGAGGTATAAATGTTCGGGGCTAAGTCAGCCCTAGGTCTAGTGTGATAGGTTCTAATTACCTCCTGAGATGAAGCATGACAAGATGTGTCATTTCTCTCCTGAGCAGAATGAACTCAAAAAAAGATTAACACCACACATCCGTAGAGAAATTCTAGAGCAGATTTCGAATATTGATACCTTTTATTTTACCCATCTGTTGATTTGTCACCTATTAGTTCTTTGATGTTTCTTGCTGCTTAGTTGTTATGTCATGACCTTTAATTGTTCTCTATTTGGTACTCTAATCACTGATATTTATAACCTCGTGATTTTATCCATTTTGAGAAGTGCTTTTTCTTTAGCTGGTAGTTCTTGATAGTTAATGAATTCTTGGTACATACAAAATCACAAGATAGGTTAGAAAAATCAGCCACTTTGTTGCCCTCCTTAGTGTGTGTGTGTTCATTACGATATGTTTTCCTCCGTATATTGCTTGTTTAATTTTATAAAGTACTATTAATCTTCCAAGGGACCCTCCAGTTACCCTTTACTACTTTCTTCATGAACAGTGAGTCTGTTTGAACTATGAGTGGAAACATTCCATTTTCCCTGAAATATTCTATTCAACATTTCATAGCTAGAGCTTCTGCACTTATATTAGTATTGTAACCAATCCGATTCATCTTAGCATGTATAAAATCTCCCTCTTGAATTCCTTATACAAATGTTATAGAGCTAGGAACAGGATTGCTTCTAGATGCCCCATTTGTGTTATACATAAACCGTCCAACTGCAGGTTTTGACCATGTAACTCTCTTTGCATCTTACTGGTTTATACTCTCTAAACAAAACCATATGTCCCCAATAGAATGTTGTCCAAACTTTGATATAATTGCTTTGCAAACATTTGCAAATTCCAATTAATATCATAAATCACCTTATTCTTAGTAATATTCCCTCCATGAATCTTTGATTTTCTCCATTTTCATATTTTCCATACACAATGGTCAGCCTGGAACAATGGCTTTATTTTAGGAGTACATCTTACATTCCACCAGAGATGAGTTGTTTGATTAACATGTAGGAAAGGTCCCAAAATCCTTGCTGCATTATTAAATATTCTTCATACATCTTGAGCAAACTGTCTTAGTAAAAACAGTTATCTATGATTTATATGTTGGGGATATTTACAAACATATACACTTAGAAATCATATCCACTCCACATCTTGCCACAATTGCATCCACTAGAACTATTTTTTCCATAATCTCCTACATCAAGAAAGATACCTTGAATGGTAGCCTTTTTATCCACATCTTCTCGGAATGTCACCTGCTCAATATCTCTTGTCTTAGAATATTTTGGCACTCTTCACAAGAAACTCCCCAAAACCGGTAGCCATCCATTTAGGTGTATCCCACTGATCAAAATATTTACCAGTTCCACATTCTTAACTAAAATGATCTGTAATATGGTGTGCTAAATGTTGCTGTGTTCTAATATATTCTAGAAACCATTCTCCATGAAGTGCTAATGTCCTCACCCTTTCATCAACTGACTTTGAGGCGTACATTGGCATAATGGACCAAGTTTAGTCCAGTTGTCAAACCAAACATTAGCTGTACCCAGTTTTAGGTTCCCACCAAATTTCTTGTTCTATCTTTGCTCTAGTTTTCAACATATTCTTCCATAGTTGTGATCCACCCTTCCATTGTACCAAAGATGGGATGTATTTTTAAAAATACTTATTCCACATAAAATTAGATCACAAGGACCTAGTTGTTATGAATTTCCACCATAGCTTTGCAAATATTGCTTTGGAAATATCAAATAGGAATCTGCATCCAAGGCCACCTTCTGCTTTAGGTAAGCAAATTTTATGCCATGCAACCCAATGCCTGCTTTTGACTTCTTCTTTGGTACCCAAAAAACTTACAAATATTTTAGGAGGTTCATTGCTGCAAGGGACAATGTGGACAACAAATATACATGCATACTCTGAAGAACACCGCTTAATCAGTACTGCTTTTCCTCCAAAAGATAGTAACCTTCCTTTCCAGTTTTGCATCCTTTGTTTTACCTTCTTAATAAGCTCATAATAGTTTCTTCTTTCTAGAATGAACATGGGGCATCCAAGGTATTTAAAAGGAAATTCTCCATATACAAAACTAGTGAGATGTTTTACTTCTTCAATATGTTCAGTTGTATCATCTTTGAACATTAATATGCACTCTTTGCTCTATTAATCATTGACTGACATCTTCTCATATTCTAGTAAGGGTGTTGATTACTACTAACTCAGACTTTTATCAGAACATGTGAATATGATAGTGCCATCTGCATAGGTCAAATGATTAAGATTTACACTCCATTTAGTATATGATATCCTCTCGCATAACCTATTCTCAAATAAAGCATTTAAAGCTTTAGATAAGACTTCTGCAGCTATTACAAAAAGTAGGATACAATGGATCTCCCTTTCTTTACTCCTTGTAGCGAAACCTATAACTTTAACCATTAGTTAGTACAAAATACCAATTATTGGCTATCGCCTCTAGATCATTTTAATAAACATCTTCCAAATGCCATTTTTCTCATGACTCTGTAGATAAACATAGCTACAATACTCTGCCATGTACCTTATCCATATCCAACTTGATAAATACATTTGCAAGGTTTCTCTTCCTAATATTCTCTCAACAACTTCCCGGGTAAGAGACCTCAACAATACACGTTCTCCTTTCATAAATCCAAATTGATTAGTGGATATAATCTTAAGGTATTGTATCCAGCCTACCATGTACTCACCCTTGTGACATAACCTTGTTAATAAAGTTTCTCAAACTGATAGGTTTTAAATATGATAAAGATTGAATAATATCTTTTCTTAGTAAAACTGCTAGTATGAGTGATGGCTTAGAATAATATCCTTGCAAAAAGGCAGTTAATTACCTTTAATATATCTTCCCCTATAATATCCCAACAAGACTAATAAAGCCAACTGTTAACCCATCTGTCCACTTGCACTTGATCCATTTAGTACAAGTACGCATTTAAATTTCCATAGTTGGAGCCTTACATGATGCCTCATTATCATTGTGATTCACCATTTCTAGAATGATTATAATAGATAAAATAGTCACTTACTATTTCCTTACTGAACTGGTCTTGAATGTACTTTACTGCCTCATTAGCTATTACTGTGTCTTCTTCCTACCACTGCCCCGCTGAATTTTGAATCCTCTTGATCTATAACTTTTGCTTGATTATTAACTAGCTTATGAAAAATCTAGTATTCTGTCACCTTCTGCAAACCATGTGTAACTCCAGCTGCTTCCAAAACTTTTCATCATAATGAGATACTTCTTTAACTCAGCTTGAGACTCACTGCAAAATCATCTATTATTTAAGAAGATCTTCTTCAAACAACTGTTCCTTGATTTTACCAATTCCTCTCTTATAATAATATGCTTAAATATGTATCCAAAAGTATCTTTGCTCCACCTTGACAGAGCCTTTTAATTTCCTTTGTTTTGTGCTTGAAAAATTAAAAAGGATGTCCTACAAAATCTGCAATCAATGTCATTGCATTTGTAACACCCCCGAAATTTTCCAGGACCAAAGATCTACATTGCAAGAAAAATCTAGAATAAAAAACTATGTACTGTTCAGAATGACTAAGACAAAGAGTCATGGTCAGCCTCATGATTCGTTGTGTCAGTCGTGGTCATCCTTACTTGATCAGCCGAGAACCCATGGACAAGGAACAACCTATTGTGAGAAACAATGAGTCGTCCCGTCACTCTGTTGGTCCCCATCTCAGAATCCCTTCTCTAGGGACTCCCAATGACCAACCAATCAGCCTCGCCAGAAACAATGACTAGTGGTGTGAGTCTGCCAAGGGAACCCCAGAAACCCCTTGATGTGTTGTGAATTTACAACACTTTCAACGCTCAAAACTAAAGAAAATAACATGGAAGTAGGTATTTTTATATGGATATGAGGTACTCTTCTTGTGTTTTCAGGTAAAATAAATGGAGAAAATATTGTGCAAAGAAGCTTAAAAGGATAGAAAAAGAGCCAAACAGATGTGGCCTCATGAGTCGTACGCTGATGGTATGAATCGTACTAAGACTCGTGGAAATATTTAGAATGTTGAGCAGAGAAAGATGCAATCCACAACTCACAGTACGAGCCATATGAGCATGGTACGAGCCGTAACTTCAAGTCGTGGAAATATTCAGAGAAATCGCACAAGGGATGACTCTGGGTACGGATAGCCAAGTACGAAAGTCGTGGAAGCAAGGTACTAGGTCAAACAACACACTTGTGATAAAATTCAGAATATCCATCTTCAAACCCATGGATGCAAGGGACGACTCATAGGAAGTTGGTATGAGTCATACAAAGGCATAACACTTAGCTTGGATTTTAGGAAGCTGGAAGACCTACGGATAAAGGTGTGGACGCTCCGCATGCTTCTTACTACGGGTCGTGGCTTGTGCAATAGAAGATATGGAAGTTTACCCTGTTAGCTTAGGAAAAGGATTCTAATGTTTGTATAAATACGTTATGTTTTATTTTCATTATAGAAGATCAGATTTCAGATAGTTTTTGTTAGACAATCACGAGAGAAAATAGAATTGAGTTGATTAACTTGTGATCAACCTTTTCTTGAGATTCTTCTTGATTTTAAGGAACTATTGATAATTTCCAGATTTAGTCAACAAAGTTTTTCTCATCTACGCTTGTAAGTATTGATTTATGTATTTAATTATAAACGCAATCACAAATCTTACAACTATGAAAGGCTAAACCTCCATAGCTAGGGGGTTGTGGGAACTATGGTGGATTAATGAGCTAGGGTTGAACAAAATGAGTCAAAATCAATGTAAAACACTTGTATTGTTTTCTCTTACACTTTAACGTTTCTTAACGGTGTACAATGCTAGGACTTGCCAGAAGTTCTTTACTTGTTTGAGCCTAGAGAGGTAGAGATTTGGAAAAGAGAATTACAACAAAGCCTTGGTCTTGATGATCATCATATTAACTCTGAGATGTGGTCTAGATAGATTTATTTGGACAATTGATAACGGTTAGTTTGCAACGCTCATGAGACCTGACCCGGTGATTGAGTATAGAATTGGTCAAATATATTGAACTCAGTAGTTTGGATGAACCCCAGTTATCAGTCCTACAAGCAAAGCATTGGAATTAATCACTTCAGTATACCCGCTACAGAACCTATGAACACAAACCCTAGTTTGTTTTAATTCTTGATTTACAACATAATTCTAATCATTGTTTTTAGTTATTATTCTCTTTAAAACTTCCCCCACTTTGGAGTAAGTACTCACCAAAGTTCACTATGTGCGCAGTCTAGCTCTTCTTCCATATTCTCTCGTGGGCTCGACCCTAACCTCTAGTTAGGTTCTTTATTGACAACGTCCTCTTCATGCTTTGGTAGGGGATATGTTTTGAGCATTATCAAAAAGTGACACCATTGCCGGGGAATACAACTAAGACTAGATTATTTGCTTGTATTTGACTTTTTTGGTGTTATTTCCTTAATTATGTTTTCTTTTCTTTTTTGATACCCATAGGCTATTCTCCGATGAATGCCAAGAACTCAGCATAGTGGAGATCCCATGATTCCATTGAACCCAAAAATTGAACAAACACTGCATAGAATGAAAAAACCAGAACAAAGAGATGCTCTACATAACCAAGGCGCTAGGCAAGCCGAGCTAGCTCGGCAAGCTACACTTCAGGATGAGGAAGATGTTAGAGAAGAAGTAGTTAATGCTGGTCGAAACGAGAGGGGCAATAGAGGTTAGTAGACTTTCCCCTCGGTTCTCGATGATGAGGATCCGTACATCAATAAAGTTGGGTCAATTGAGAAATTGTGCTCCCAACACGCCCAAGTTGGGGCCAAGTTCAATATCACGAGCACCATGATTCAATTGCTAAGCATGAAAGGGGTGTTCAATGGTCATGCAACGGATGACGCCAACCTGCACTTGGAGGATCTTCTGGGAATATGCAAGGCGTACAAGCCTTGAAAGTTAGCCAGATGCTATAAGACTCAGAATTTTCTAATCTTCTCTCCATTAGGAAAGCTACTTTATGGTTATCAGAGTTCCCAAAACTCCATAACCAACTGGAGGGAACTTAAACAGGCCTTTCTTGTAGAGATTCTTTCCCTCCGTATCGTTACGCCTAAAATATGAGATCTACAACTTCAAGAATCAAGATAGAGGCACTTCATGAAACCTGGCTGAGGTTCAAAAAAGTTAACAAAGTGCCCAAACCACAAGATCCCAGATGACACTGTTGGATATTTTTTATAGGTCCCTAAATAATAGCACAAGCCGTAGTAGAAACAAAGCAAGGGAGGAGGAGCATTAATGAGTCACACCTGGGAGCAAGCTACTACTATCCTTGACAAAGTGACCAAGACGAATAGGGCATGGCATACGAGGGAGGCTGATGCAGCGGTCGGTATATATGTTGTTGGTTTGACCGTAGACCAACGTAGAAGGAGGAGAACGCACCAGAGTTGGCTCATATGCACATCATTGGACTTCTAACAAAATACATCATTGGAGAAGGAGAGAAAAAGGTAAAATGAAGTGGGAACTCACTAATGGAGCCAGGAAGCAGATCACTGATTCTCGAGGAAGAGGCAAATTTCCCCGGATACAGCCAAGTGGCGTGTTTTCGAGCCAACGCCCAAACGCCTGGACAAGACAATTGGTTCCAAGGTTCTAGAAACCAAGGTCGGAACCAATACAGAGACAACTACAACCGAAATGGGTACAGAGATAGAAGACGCGGTCGTGAGCACGATGGTGACTGAGAAGAAACGGGATGGCTACCGCAATGACCGAGTTGGAGGTTTGTGTGCCTCCCAATGCATGAGAGGGAGGCTGGGCCAGTCTGTTGGAGTATGATGGCTGAAATGCTGAAAAGGTGAGGTCCATTGATGATTAATTGAAAGAGGCCTTTGAAGGCATGCTGGGTATGAGTCAGAAATTGGAATCTCATGCTACAACCATCAAGCGTATCGAACATCAACTTGGGCAACTTTCAAAGATCAATGAGCCCTAGAAAAAAGGGTACACTACCTAGAAACATCATCCAAAACCCAAAGAACGATGCCATTGCATAGAGGTGATGACTAGGAGTGGTAAGACCATAGTTGACCCCCTTTTTCGGTTGTAGTTGAACGGATGAAAGAGAGCATAATTGAGGAGAATGAGAGGATTGCTAAGACAGAGGGCGCTGAGCATGATGAGGCCCCAAGAGGTGAAGAAGAACCCAACATTGACCAAGGAGCAACTCAAATCTACAAGGCTATACCGCGAACACCGCCACCATTGCCTCAAAGGATGAAGAAAGGCAAATGGTAAGTTCCGTAATTGTTTTTCAATTCTTAAACAATTATATGTGAACATCCATTGGTGGAGGCATTGTAGTCACCAAGGATATGCGAAGTTTATGAAAGACTTGGTGACTAAGAAGAGATCTGTAAGCTATGAGTCGGGAGAGAATTTACATCACCGTAGTGCCATAGCTATAAGGGCCCTAGCTGAAGTAGGAAGATCCAGTGGCTTACCATACCTGCACTATTTGAAATGTCGAGTTTGCAAGGGTGCTTTGCGATTTGGGAGCAAACATCAACTTGATGCCCTTGGAACTATTTAAGAAATTGGGCTTGGGAGCTCCCACACGAATGCCACGATGCGTTGCTGATGGCCGACAAACCGTTAAAAGCGTTGGGGATCCTATTTGATGTGCTTGTCAAGGCAAACAAATTTATATTCCCGCCAGAGTTTGTGATTTTGGATTGCGAGGTTGATTACGAGGTCCCCATCATCTTAGGGCGACCATTCCTCAAAACCGGGAGGCCCTTGTAGATGTGGAGGTAGGCTAGTTAAAATTCGTACCAAACAAAGAAGAGGTCACCTTAACATCTACCGCTTCAATGTAGTGAAACCTAAGTAATTGAGTCATTTCTGCACCGGTAAGATGAATATGAGTCACTTGATGAATTTTGAGTAGTCAAGAGACTTGCATTTTGCCACAATGTTAAATCAGGCGCTTCTGAGGCAAACCCGCGGTGTCTTGGTGAAGTCTGAGTAATCGGCCCGCGTTGTGCCGCGACGTTAAATCAAGCGCTTCTTGGGAGGCAACCCAATAATTGAACTAAATGTGTGTTTAAATATGTAGGGTAAACAAATAAAGGAGGCATAAAACTACTGGAAAAGCAACTTCTACAACTCTCAGTACGACTCGTGAAAGCCTTGTATGAGCCATAGCAGGAGGCATGGTAAACTTTAGAGAGTTTCTTTAGAGAGAAGTTCAGGGTACGGTTGGTCCGATGACTCGTGATGCATGTATATGGGTCGTAGTACTCACTGGGTAATAGTGCACTAAACAACTCATAGGAGATGAAGACCTACGAGTCATGTGGTATAACCTGTACCATCAAGGTAATGAGTCGTAAGATACAATCATAGGTTCCCAAGTAAGTTTCTAAGTCTTCTAAAGCATGGGTCCAGGGATGAGTCATGGGTACTCCTCATGACTCGTGGTACGAGCTGTGACGGGTCAAAATTACCTGATTCAGCCCAGTTTTTTAAATCTGCCCTTTACCTATTTAAATACCATACCTAAACCAACCCTTATCCCACGCAAACAACACACGATCACGACTTGCACTCACTCTCTTACACCGTAACTCAAAACCACAAGAATCGAGTACTTTCTTGTTCAAACCAAGTTCTCTCAACCCTAAGACGTTGATTACCAGTTGAAGAAACATCTATCAAGTAAGTGTATTTCCTTGAATGTTGATAACACTATATACTGAAAGTGATGGTGCCAAACCCTTGTGAGTTATATATGTTTGAAAAAATTTGGAAAGAAAAGACAAGGATCGTAGGTGTTGGTAAACTATTTTTTGACTGGAAATACTTTGTAATGTTGATGAACTTAGGTCCTAAAACCTGTCGTGATGAGTTACATGTAGTGATTAAAAGGGGAGGGATGAGAAAAGCTTAATTGATTGAATGATATGCCTAGACCTGGGGAAATCTAAGTACCCAAAATTGTGAAAAAGAACCCTGAAAACCGAATAAAATCAATTAAGTCATGAAAATGGTATGAGACACGCACGGGTCATAATTTCGCACTATGAGTCGTACTATATCAACTAAAAAGAACTGAATAGGGATAACTAGAAGAATCCTTCCTACGACTCATGGAATCGACCTACGGGTCATACCACGAGTCGCGAAAAAATAAAGAGGAAATCGTGAGGCTTCGCGAGATGACTCGGGTGTACGGGTCGCTCCTTCGTGATATGAATGGTACCGTGGAGCTGTGAAATATACATAAAATTACTAGGTTCACGAGTCGTACCTTCAGGGTACGACCCATACTGTCAACAGTGATAAAAATATGAGACTATTTTTTCTTGTTCTTTCAAATATGGAATTCAGACTTGCCTCTCTACAGGGACAAAGACAATGAAACAAAAAGCATCCAAAGCAATAGCTCGGAGAGCATTAATTGATGAAACATCTTAGTTCGAGGCTGGGCAAGGAGTAACTCCCTTGTGGTTCAGCTTGAGGATTACCAAGTAGACACTTCAAACACTGACGAAACCAGAACCACTAGTGCGAAATGAAGAGCACAAGCTGAAGCAGCCATTTACATTTGCCCAAGCTCCTGCCTGAAAAAGGGAGCTAGAGGAGGGTAAATCGTGAGTCGGAAACGACTCAAATGCAGAAGAAGGGTCTAAGGGAGACCCCACCAGGTGAATTAAGTTGCAGCGATGAATCAAAGAGGCCCAGATGCTGCACAAGAATAGACACCACCTAGAGAATCGTATTCGTTGAGAGTGCCAAGAGCTAGAGAGATTTATGAGCAGGGAATTATTTAACCGCCAAGAATAAGCCAAGGTGGAGCATCCAGGAAGAGCCACGAATCCTCACAAACTCACTGAATGACGTTGAGGAGATGAAGTGATATTTAGTTTCTATGGTTTTGAGTGGATAGCTAAGACTCCAAATTAGCATAGCGTAAAATGGTCCGGGAGTTCTACGCCAACTATTTGGTCACCATGGAGCTAAAGGCAAAGGAGAGGTAGAAAATAAAAGACCAGCCCTAACTAGAGTGTGATGAGTCCGAGGACGAGAGATAGACACAAAGCAGACTACCTCGCTCCCTATGGACAATAGTCTGCTCCACACCTGATGATGCCCTAGTATGACTACAAAGTGAAGGCAATGAAGAAGATCAGAATCCGCTTGCAGGAAAGGAAGAGGTAGCTGCAATGGTTGGTAGGGGCATTGCTGAGAATACGGAAGAAGTGGAACGGGTTACTTGTGGAAAGAAGGTGACAAAGAACTCACTAATTTCATAGAAAAGCCTGCTGGACACTAGTACGCCACCGGTCAACACCCATAGTCACCAATAATACATTGAGTGCTGATAGAACAACTTTGGTGGCATGCCTCGTGTACCGTTAGCCCATCAACATTCCGAGGATCATCACAGAGGAGATGCGAGATCGGGCGGTGGGGGTGAGCACTACTATCCCATTCCCTAGTCTTGTATTTAGATTATGCACTCAGTAGGGGTGCCAATATGATAGGGCGAGGAGCGGCTAATTTGAGGCCATAGGATTGCAGACATAGGCCTTATTGGGGATGAGATAAACCAGGTATGTTGATCTAGGATTCCAACCGTGATTCCAGCAGTCCATCCAGCAGGGACGCACAAGTGAATGTCCCTACTTTATAGGAGTAGAGTAAGATACGCCTAGATACCGAAGCCATTTAGGAGTCATCTCCCCGCACCACTTCCCAACCTACAGACTCAGACACCAGAAGGGCATATTTTGGTGTCTCATGACTTCCTCCATAAGCTACAAACGGTTAACCATGGCGGAGTGAAAGATTCAGGCTATGATGGAAAACGAAAGCCATGGGTCAAGGAGGAGATAGATGCGCAACACAGCTCTACATGCTTGCTTGGATAGATTTGAGAGCCTTTTTAATGTGTGGATGGCAGAGCAGATGGACAATTCAGCAGTCTCCGTGAGGAGTTGGGGGCTCTTTTCAGAGTCAAGTAGTCGAGTTGTCATCATGACAACCGACAATTAGTAGGCCCCACTCTTCCAGATTTAGATGGAAGAGCTTGATGATGAGATTAACTTGGCAAAGTATTGGGAGCCGACGATAGCCGCCGGAGATGAGGGAAAGCAAAAGAGCTGCCTGGTGATGCTGGAGAAGAGAGTCTGAGGAAGAAGATGAATAAAGAAAGGAAGGAATGCAAATGGGCTAAAGTAGAGAGCATGTGTTCGCGGCTTTTGTAACTACACGCAAGTGCACATGGTCGAACAAGTAGTAAATGTTTCAAGTAAGCCAAGTATCGAACCCACAAGGACCGAACTCGCAAATAGTTAACTCAAGTGTTAATGACTAAATTCTAAGAATGTAGACAACAATTTAAATGTGATTTTGAGAGCTGGGTTTCCTAATTTATACGAATCTAAGACAAAATTATAAAGTGAGTCCGAACTATAGTAATGAGCAAGCTGAGGCTAAAACGAACATGCAGGAAGTAATTTATCGATACAATTCAGTTAATCTTTCCTTCGGTTGCTAGTCAACAACTATTGCCTATGGATTGGAACTTTCGCTCCATACCCAATTCAGAATCATGAACCTTGAATCTACATTTCAGTGGATAAAAGAATTTCATGTTCTAGCTATACAAAATCGATTCCCTTAATTGACTAATAAGACTTTCGATATATTTCTACTTCCCAAGGGTAAATCAATTAATTTTCAAACTAAGAAGAGATCATAGTCCTACCAATTCACAACTTTCACTTCTTTCCTTTTCAAAATCAAAATTGATCTTTTAAGATATACATCAACATTGGCCAAACATTAATGCAATAAGAACAAGAATTGATAGAACAACCATTGAAGAAAATAAGAAAACTAAAATGATCAACAATTACATTCCACTACAAATGTTCTTAACCAGCAAGAAGTGACTTGAGCCACTCATTTGTGGATTAAACATCATCAAATGAGTATAAATCATACAAACAATAGAGATAAAAGAGAAAGAGATATAGAAGAACCCTAGGACTTTCGTCCCTCAACTTCCCGTAACCCACGTCCTTGCTCAACCAAGTCAGAATGTTTAAAAATAAACCTAAGTGTGTTATTTATACCGGTGAGAATTTTTATCGGAATAACAAGCAAACGGCACGGAGTGTATCGCGGAGCACCTCCGCCGTGACACGGCTAACGCGGACCCTCTTGGAATTAGCTCCTCGTAATTTCTCCTTGGCGTGCCACGGCTTGCATCGCGGAGCCTCGCCAACGTGTCACGGTGCAATCAAGCAACCTCATCGGAAATTGATGTCCCATGTAAATATACGCAACGTGCCAATGCTTGCATCGTGTGGCATTGCCTCCGTGTCATGGAGGTAACGCAGGCTTCACTAGAAATGGCCAAAATAATTTCACCTGAGGTGGGACAGCTCCGCGATGGCACGTGACACGGCTCCATCGCGGAGCCCTTATTTTTGCTTCTCTTCCTTGACCTTTTCCACTCCTTGCTTCCAAGTCCATTCCCGATTTTACCAACATGTATCTTAGCTTCCCAACATTACATTTTACCTACAAAAACAACACTAATCATGTTGGTTAGTATAAATTCACATTTTAACTACAAATCACATGAGAATGCACAAATAACTTATAGATAAACAAGACGAAATGAAGCATTTGAGTATTACTTGGGCATGGTAATTCTGCCCAAGATCACTTACCCCACACTTAAAACCTTGTTCGCCCTCGAACAATACTCTCACATCTCATGCAATTGACACCAACGCATAGCTACTTTGGCTCGACAATTCAAGCTACGACTATACCGATTATTTAATATAGCAAATCATCACAAAGCATGCATAGTCTCATCAATACAATGACATTCATCACATTAAGACCTCCTAAACTCAAGAATTGACTCGATCTCGGCAAACTCATGCAACCAACTGATCAAGACATCATACATGAAATTTAATCTCTCATCAAGCATGTGCCCTCACAACACAAGAGAATCTCCCCATTTACAATCATATGATTTCCAAAGCATTACATGTAGGGGTATATGAACACGATTTCTCTCTCTCTCCCAAAGAATTCACATGCATCATGTCATGAACCTTAGGCTTGCCTCTAGTGTATTACTCCACTAATATAAGGACGCGTGATAAGATCACATAGGACTTAACGGTTGTAATGTAAGCTAAGGAACTAGTAAATACTGGGCTAACCAATAATAGCAACTAGCTTCCTTAAGCATTTTTCAATACATCCCACCATCATTATGGGCATTGTTTCTTCCTTCATCCTCTCATTCTTGAAGTTTTTCTTTATTTTTGTTCCCATTTATTTAAGCACACTCGACTTAATAACAAAGATTAAAGTATATCTTCATTTTATTTCATTTCAAAGAAGTGCACCTTGACCTTTCTTTAACTTTCACCACTCTTGCTTTTCCTTTCTTTTCAGAATTCTCACTCGTTGAACACCGTGGGAAAATTATTTTTCTTGAGCACTTAAGAGTTTTGGATCAAATTCACGGCTAATGAAAAGAAGGGATTAAGCTCGGTTTGTACCTCAAAAAAGAAAAAAATAGGCTAAAGTCTCAATGGGGCTAACTAGTATGTACATTCAAGGTAGGTATGATAATGGAAAACTTTCGGTTTAATCCAAGAAATGCCTACATCCTCTCGTACAATACACATCCTTCATTCTTGTTTCATACACACACCAAGAAAGTTCTAGACACTTCACAACAGCATGGAACAATCGAAACCTCACCTCTCACACTCATTGCACATGCTCAACTCAAGACATATTCACAAACTCTTCAATTAGCTAATTACAAGAATTCAATATTAAGCCTCGATCACACCGAATCGAACTCTATAACCTAGGTATCTCAACAACATGTTTATACATTTGCATGCTTTCACACGAATTACCTTTACATTCTAACTATCATGTACAACACGTAACAAGAATTTCTAACCATGAAGTAGCGACACGTTTGGGAATAAACAAAAGAAAGAAAATAAAGAAAGAAAAACTAATTCTACTTTAATTACATTTCCCTTAAGACGGTCGTCATCCATCCATCATAGGGAACGGCACTATTTACGACTTCGGTCTAATGGGACTATTCTCGTAAAAGCAATCAAAAACAAACGCGAGAAACCCAATCATAAAAATTCAAAAATACATAAATTTTAAAAAAGTAAATGAGTTTTTTTATATATAATAAAAAAAACTTTAGAATTAAATTAAAAAGTTTGAAATTATAAATTAAAAAAACAAAAATAATAACAAATCAACTTCACACAACACACTGAATCATAGAATACAAATTATAACACACAAAATCATTGTGGTCATGAAACTTTTCACACGCAACACAAGAAATAAACATAAACAATAAAGTAAATAACTTCAAATTTACTCTCTCCCCACCAATACTAAAACTGAAAATCTATCCAAGTGTCAGATAACTCAATATATCACAAAGGGTAGTATGGAAACCCTGACTCAACCCAAAGATTCAACTCTCTTCAAATGTGGCCGTGCCTGCCTTCCTTATAATCCAAGCCTCTGTCGCCTTTTCATCTCATCAACATATATCCTTCATGTCATGTCTCCTATCACCGGTGGGGACACGTCACCTACAGGCTCCACAAAAGCTGGGGCCTGCCCGCGCAGGTTCTCAAGATGCCCTCGCCAAAGGAGTAATCCAAGCCTGATCAGCAGCCATCTCCGTTGCAGGCCTCCCACCTATGCGCAATCGTAGCATCCGTATCCCGTACATGTGGGCCATATACTGATCATCCTGAGCATGTCGCTCGGCTAGTGTGAGAACCGACCCATGAGTAGTATCAGGTGCCTTGGTTTTAAGTATTAATTCAAGGCACGTCTATCAATTTGCGGGATGTAGTCCAGGCCTCTTCCTCGATATCAATGACCCTCAAGAACGTTGTAAGCAAACCAACGAACCCACTCAGGCCCTTGATGGAGTCGGGTTTCTCTTCATGGCGGATGATCACCGCCCCAACATTTATCTCAAGCCCTTTCATTAAGCATCAAATACTCGATCCCGAGTGACATATGTCATGTGCACCCCGTGGGATCAGGCAGAACAGATGTATAATTTAGCCAACCCGGCTTCCCCGTTCATTTGAGAGTAAGGAACGTTTGATGGTCGCCCTCTCCTTGTGCCTGCTCCACCGTGCCGTCGAACGGGCTCCGTCTTAATGATCATTGTATTAACTTGAGCTGTGGTTGTAGGATAGTTATATTTGGGACAAATAGATAACGGTTATTTTGCAACGATCATGAGACATGACCAAAGTAATTGAGCACGCTCATCCAATAGGACGTAACTACTATTTAGGTGAACCCTTGGGTTATCAGTCCTACAAGTAAAGCATTGGAATTGATCACTTGTCTATACCCGTAGCAGTTATGAACCCAGGGGGAACACAAACCCTAGTTAGTTTTAATTTGATTTACAACACAACTTTTAATTCATTGTTTTTTGTTATTATTCTCTTTAAACCCCCACTTTGAGTAAGTACTTAACACAGTTCACTTACCAGCAAATAGTCTAGCCTTTCCATATTCCCTGTGGGTTCGACCCCAAGCTCTAGCTGGGTTCTTACAAATCCACTTCATTCTTCAGTAGAGTGTATGTTTTGAGCGTTATCAAATTTCTGTCAAAGGATGACAAGGAAACAACAACCCATTGTGTCCCACAACGAGTCATTGTGACCACCCGTGGGTTCAAGCTCAAAATATTTGTACTTATTCCAATGATTTGTGACGACTCGACACAACAAGCCGTTGTGTCCACCAACGAGTCATTGTGTCACCCGTTATCAAGCCTTCCAAGTTTCCTGTCCAGTGACTATGGAGGAACCAACGACCCGTTGGTTCATCCAATGAGTCATGGTATCCCCCATTGCATCCAAACAAGGATCCCATCCCTTGTGGCAGTAGGACCAATGATAGGTCCCAATGAGTTGTGGTCTTAACTAGTGATTCGTTGAGTGATTCGTTGAGTGACCCGTTGGTTCCCTATTGGTTAGTTTTAGATTTTTATTCCGTAGATATTTTTGTAATTTCACCTATTTAGTCCTTTAACTACGCTCTTTTGGCATAATTTCAAGAATTCAGGAGGGATTAAACTGTTTTCCCCCATTCCCACGTCCTTAGAATATCAATCGTAGAAACTTAGACTTTTCCCCTCAAGCAAGAATAAGGTTCTCAGCTGCAGAAATTCAAGATTTCTTTTTAGGGATTTCTTATTGTGTGAATGTGGGAATTCAACAAGAGAATAGTTCTGCCTTGTGTCCCCAAATATCGCTATTATTCTCTATCAGTTCAGCCCTATGGACTCGAAATATAGAAAATTGTCGACTGATTTTTGCGATTTCAAGTGGTATATTCCTCATGATTTTAACTACTTATTATTCCCTATTTCTAGAAATTTGTGAAAATTGAATCTAGTGGAATGATTTAGCCCTAGTTTTCAGTTGAGTAGAATTTAGAATCTTGCATGTTGGACTAGTTTCCCTGTAGCTTGATTCTATTAGATTTGAGATACCCATATTGTTAGTGTATGTGGAAATTTTAGTTTGATATATACATTAGCAGTCTCACGCTATTACACTCGTTGTCTAGAAATGTTAGCTGATTAGTTTGACTACGCTAATTCTTGAGGTGTCAAAGGGTGCCTCCAGCTATTAGTAATACCAGTTATCAGATTTTAGTACTTTAGAGGTCATGACACTTCTATATATTTAATAATTCTCTTCTAAGATTACAGTTTGTTCTTTTAGACGGTTATAGCGCTTCCAAATAAGTGAAAGACCGATCAGTCTTAGAACACTAGTTACAGAATCCGATTTGATAAGACTGTCAATGTACTTCCAGATAGGTATTCCTGACATAGTCTTAGGCCCCAGTTTTAAGCTATCAACTTAGTAGTCAGTCTAGACTATCCTTGTGGGAGTAGGACTTAGCATCGAGCGGGAAGAGGTTCTAGCGCACCCAGTTCCCAAAACTATGCTGCCACCATAGGTTATTTTTATTGGCCTTATGGCCCAATACTTGTGATCACCTGTCCATGCCTTTATACCTTGAAAGGGCATTGGGTCCTATCGATAGGGTGTATACATCGGACTCCACATCCGACTCACATGGCTATAAATTGGCTATAGACTCTCCCACTAGTCGCCTAATCTCAGTTAGCTCAGCTAAGAACTATTTCAAATTTCTCAGTTCATATCAGTTCAGTATAGTAGTTCAGCTCAGTATCTCAGATTTAGGGCATGTCTTTGACCACCAAACAGGTCATCTTGACCACGTATATTTTATATATTGGAGTTTCAGCTTTTCGCTGGTCATTGCATGTTATTACAGTTCAGTTATCTTAATTCTCCATGTTTTTGTTTCTCCTACTTACTTAGTACATTCAGCAATTGACGCATACCTTTATGCTGTTATCGTTTAATGATTCCGTTGCAGGTTCTTAGTCTCGCACTGCAGCGCATCTTGTCTAGAGTTTTCGATTGTGCTAGTGGAGAGTCCTTATCTTCGAGGACAATGATTATTTCTCTTCAGTTATATTTCTTTTCAGTTAGCTTAGAGTTATTCTGGGGCTTGTCCCAGCAACTCATAAGATAGATGGCTTTCAGACATATACATTTATCTGTATTTTTCGGTTTTGTTTCTTGGCTTGTATAAAACTTTATGAACTAATTCTTCATAAATATTTTTATTACTTTTAAATCTTCTCTATGATATTACTCATTACCAGTGTTATGATAGATTAGGTTGACTTGGGGTTACGAGACTCTAAGTATCGTGTCTCGTCCAAGGTATAGACTTGGGTCGTGACATCACTATTCTCTAAAAATCTTTATGTTCTTTCCATAATTTCAAGAACTTAAAAGGTCTATTGATATTCAAGCTGGTGTCACTAATTTTGATCAATAAAGGGGAATGGTTAGATCCAGCCCCCGACAAGGTGTTCCACTTCAATGCGTCCATATTGCAAGGCAATATTGACAAATACTCTATTTAATCTTTTAAAAATGCATTCATTGTTAGTCATCCCATTACACCATGTGAAATGAATTCCTTTAAACCTAATATCTACTAGATAAGAAGAATTGATACAATAGAAAAATATTTAATGCCTGAGGATTTCCGCTGTATACCTCTAATTTTTTCATCTTCATAGAGGACCACATTAAAGTCTCCCTCACCATCCAAGGACAATTCATATTATTGGCCAATTAATAAATGCTATTCCACAAAGAAAGTCTTTCATTAGCATTACACTTAGTATAGACCGTAGTAGTAATTATAAATGTGTTTTCTTCCAAAAATACTAAGCTTTAGAGTAATTTGTTGATCTGAATCTAGTAAGGTCTCTACCTCTATGTTATTTGTTATAAAATACCATACCTCCCCACTACTATTATACCTACAATTGGCAGTTTTAGTCTTCTATACTTGTGAATGTGTCGACATAACAAATGGTTCCATTAAAGCAATAAGGCAAAATTGTTGATGTCTATATATCATCTGAATTCTATGAAATGCTTGTTGTGTTCTTGTAATGACCCTCCCGGTCATTCGTTTTTACTTTTGTGTGCTTTTATGTCGAGAAAATCATCACTTTAAACAACATGTGGGCATCACCCAAAGCTTTATCATACTAGAATCCAATCGATTCATTTAGGAAACAATATCAAAATCATGGGTAGTTTTAGAAACATGCTTTCATCATCAACTTCATCATCATCACACATTTACCATAAATCACCTCTTTTTATGAACTCACCCATGGCATTTTTGGGATTCAAATTTTAGAAAATTAATAAGGGCAAAACAATTCTAGAATCCGCTCAGCTTCACAAATCATCAATATAAATACACCCTAACCAAACCCATGTGTAGAGATTGAAAAAATAATGCAATTGAGTAAAACCCCATACTTGATCATAGAAAATCTATCACATTTTGATAGGATTGGGCATGGGTGTGAAGAAAACACCTACTCATAGCCTTACATACTGGAATGGTGAATTCCAACACCCTTTAATAGCCCAAGATATTCAAATGGAAACCTTAAGATTTTGCCTTGACTCTCCCTTTCAATCCTTCAAACTTGCATGCATGAGAATAATGGCTTAGGATAGGTTTTAATCTGCTTAAAACCCACTAAAATGAGCCTTAGACGATGTAGTATAGGTCTTAGGAGCTTAGGAAATTATGAGAAAGCCCTTACTAATTCGCAGAAAATAACCGCCAGTGACCATGGGTGACCCGAGAACTCGTTACCAGGGCCAACGATCTGTTAGGTTGCTCGTCAAGTACACTGATGACCTGCTCATGGGCTTGTAACGGATAATTTAACGACTGGGCCCTGAATGACCACGACTGTGTCACCTCTCGCAAGTACAATTTCCTTAACATCAATGAAAATCATCCTGCTTGCTCACGACTCACCTCAATAGCCTGCTGGGACAGACCACACCTGGGGTCCCTTCCATTGGGCACACTGGTCAGCTCCTCCACTTAATTTCACACCACCCCACTACTGACATGACGACTAGTGGGGCCGACCCCAGTCGCTACCTCACTCGTGGAACCCCTGGCCCTTCCTTTCCCTCAGGCCTCCCCATGAGCTACTTGACGACCGTGGGCTTCCTGCTGAGGTGTCCAATGACTCCGTCCTGTGCCTGCAATATAATTTCTCAATATTCGTTTTAACTCCCAGGGTTCGATCTGAGCTTCTGGGGGCAATAACATCTCCTCTTGGGAAACATTCGTCCTCGAATGTTAGAAACACATAGAAAACACAGAAATGTGCAATCATCATATGCAAATACTGATATTAAAGTCGAAACTAACAGAATGATTACATACGAATAAAACCACATAACAGAACCGATCTCATGCTACATACACATTCATACATATAAAAGAAACTTGTACACATGAACTCAACATGAAAACTAGATAGAGTCATAGGGAAAAAAACTGATACCTCAAGTTGGAACTGAGCTGATAGAGAACAATGTGTATCTAGCCAACGTATCCGCTTCGGCTTCCCACATAGCTCCCTCAACATGTTGATTTCTCCATAAAACCTTAAATGAAGCTACCTCTTTGTTTTTCAACTTCCAAACCTGATGATCCAAGGTTGAAATTGAAATTTCGTCATAACTGAGGCAATCTCCCACATCAACACTTTCCACCGGGACTACTAAAGCTGGATCACCCAAGCGCTTTTTCAAGAGCGATACATGAAAGACCGGGATGAACTGAAGATAACCTGATGACAAGTCCAATTCACACGCTTACCCACACAACTCTACTCATAACTCGATAGGGACCAATATAGCGGAACTGAGTTTTCCTTTCTTTCCGAACCGCATGAATCTTCATAATAGATACCTTTAGAAATACCCAATCATCAACCTTAAACTCCAAATCCCTTCTTCTCACGTTGGCATATGACTTTGACAACTCGAGCAGTTTTTAGCCCGTCCCTTATCAATTGAACCTTCACGTTAGCCTCGTGAATCGAGTCTAGCCCTATCATAGCTTGCTCACCAACCTCAAACCATACGATGGGCGATCTACACTCCGCCCCGTAAAGAGCCTCGAATGGTGACATTTGGATACTAGAGTGATAGTTGTTATTGTAAGAGAACTCAATCAAGGGCAAGTGGTCATCCCAACTACCTTTAAAATCCATAATATTGTGCTCACTGCATCCTCTAGAGTTTGAATTGTCCTGTTTCCACCCGGCCATCCGTTTGCGGATGAAATGCGATTTTGAGATTAACCTGAGTCCCAAGCTCTCTTTAGAAAGACCGCCAAAACAGAGAGGTAAACTGAAAATCTCGATTTGAGATAATAGACGCATGGCACTCCATGAAGCTGAACCAACTCCCCGAATGTACAATTTGGAATAATCAACCGCCAAATCTATGGTTTTTACTGGTAGGAAGTGTGCAACCTTGGTCAACCTATCGATCACCACCCAAATGGAATCATAATGTCAACAGCACGCAGGTATACCGTAATGAATCCATATTGATCTCTTGAGGATTTCCAAGCAGGGAAGTTAATATCCTCGCAACATATGCCTCTCGGCCTTTGGTGCTCAACTTTCACTTGTCAATAGTTGGGGAACTTGGCTACGAATTCTTTAATATCTTTCTTCATACCGCTCCACCAATATATTTCTCATAAGTCATGATACATCTTGGTGGTACCTCGGATGGATAGAATAATGTGATCCATGTGCCTCAAGCAATATCTTGTCCCTCAATTTATCATTATTTGGAATACATAGATGAACCTGGTATCGTAGTACACAATCTCCCCTTGGGAGAAGGGCTCCACCTTTGACTTCGAATGACTTCTTTCAAATGCCTTTGCTAAAATTGGATCCTCATTTTGCCTAGATTTGACATCAACCACCAAAGACGATTTTGATCCATTTTGCACAACAACACCTCCATCGGTCGAGTCAACCACCTAACTCCCAACCTAGTAAGTCGATGGACATCCTTCACCAACTCTTCTTCCCTCATTCACGTGGGACACCCTCTCCATAGAGAGTCTACTAAGTCCATCCGCTAGCCACATTGCCTTACCTCGAGTGGTAAAGGACACTTATGTCATAGTCCTTAAGTAGCTCCAACCACCTCCTTGCTGAAGATTGAGGTCTTTCTGCGTGAAACATATTGCAATCTCTTTGATCCGGAATACATCCACGTGACCCCATACAAGTAATGCCGCCATATCTTCAATGCAAATACCACCGTGGCCAATTCAATATCATGGGTCGGGTAATTCTTTTCATGAACTTTCAACTGTCTCGAGACATATGCTATCACTTTCCCATGCTACATCAACACACACCCGAGTCCTACTCACGAAGCATCACAATACACCATGAAACCATCGATACCCTTAGGTAGGGTCAACACTGGGGTGGTAGTGAGTCGGGCCTTCATCTCTCTCAAGCTTTTCTCATAAGCCTCCTCTTCTTCCGAGTCAACTTAGTTAATGGTGCGGCAATAGATGAAAAACCCTCCACAAATCTCCGATAGTAACCCGCTAAGCCCAAAAGCTCCTGATATCTGGATGGGTTCACTGGTCAGGCAAGTTCTTTACCGCCTCGATTCTCCGAGAGTCTACTTTATGCCCTTTCTTGATCCACATGGACCTTAAATGCCACCGCGTCCAATCAAAACTTACATTTGCTAAATTGTTCATACAACTGACGGTCCTTGAGGGTCTGAAGCACTATTCTCAAGTGAGGACATGCTCCTCGCTCCGAGAGTATATATGGATGTCATCAATGAACACAATCACGAACATGTCCAAATATGCCTTGAACAATCTGTTCATTAGATCCATAAAAGCTGCAGGGGCATTGGTTAGTCCAAAAGACATAACAAACTCCTAGTGACTATACTGAGTCCTGAAAGTGGTTTTCGGGATGTCACTCAACCCCGAGCTGGTGATACCCGGACTCGAGATCAATATTTGAGAAACATTTGGCACCTTGGAAGTCAGGTAAAAACCATGGATCTCGGGTAAAGGGGATACCTGTTCTTAATGGTAACCTTGTTCAACTTTCGATAGTCAATGCACATGCGGAGCGAACCATCCTTCTTCCGAACAAACAACACCTGCGACCCTATGAGTCTTACTCGACCTAATGAAGACTTTATCTAACAAATCCTTCAATCGATCCTTCAACTCTTTAGCTCGCCTGGAGCCATTTGCAAGGCGGAATAGATATAGTTGTGTGTCGTAAAGAAGTTCTATACAAAAATCAATCTCCCGCCGGGAGTGACACCTGGCAAATCATCGTGAAAGACCCTAGATACTCACGTGCATTTCATCGGCATGGACTGGATAGTCGAGGCTCGGACTCTACGTCCTTAACCCTAACTAGATGGTACAAACAACCTTTAGAAATCATCTTCCCGGCCTTAAGGTAGGAAATAATGACCACAGGCATAGTCGAACTACTCCTCCCATTCTAAGATAGGCTCACCCGGAAATCTAAACTCTACTGATCAGGTCCTATAATTAACTAAAGCATAGCATGCAAATAGCCAATCCATGTCGAGAATAATACCAAAATCGGTCATGGATAACTCTATCAAGTCTGCTGAGGTGACCTTATGAAGAACTAATACCGGGCAATCTCTATGCACCCTTCTAGCTATAACTGAGTCACCTACTGGAGTAGAAACTAAGAAGGGCTCTAATAAGACATCGGGATTGACTCTGAAGCTACTGGCCACATAAGGTGTCACAAAAGACAAGGTATCCCCAAGATCTAACAAAGCATAAACATCAACAAGAAAGACTCTTGACATAATGTGACTACATCTAGTGAGGCCTCCTACTCCTGACGAGTGGATAAGGCATAGAATCTGTTCTTTGGCACTGCCTGCTAGCTATGCTAGTAGATGCCCCATGATGTGTTGAGCGATGGGGTGGGGCTGCTGAACTAGAAGTCGGGCCTCGGCCCCCAACCTGATCCCTTCTGTTTCTGTAGTGGGATACCCGAGCATATGTACAGGCTGCCCACATCTAAAACAAGCTCCCGACCCTGCCCAAACACTAGCCGGTGTGCCCTCAACTGCACCTGCGACATGCTAGAGTGATAGAGTCTGCAGGCCTACTGCTATGACCCTTCGAGCCCTCGACACTCACCCTCTCTAATCATGTTTGGGCCTAGATGGAACACTTAATGCCGAAGATGCTGGGGCTGAATATCTCTGGTGGGTCAGGCAAGATCGGGGCTACCGCCGGACCTCTACTGAGAGTATCTATGGTCCTCAGTCCTTTCCCTCTTGGCCTCCCTTTTCCTCAAATGTGTTGCCTCATCTGCTTAGCGTAAAACACAATGCAGGGAAGTCCATGTCCTAATGTAGCATAGCTGTCCTCTAGCCCTTTTCCTAATATCCTGCTATGCCATGCACAAATATGCTCACCCAGCTCTGGGGCGTACTGTGATAGGCGGGTGAACTCTAGGGCGTACTCTTGAACAGTCATCCTTCCTTGTTTCAAATTCACAAATTCAGCTGCTTTCAACTCCTCATCTCTACGAGGGAAAAACCAATCGATGAATGCAACTCCAAAATTCTCCCAGTGTGGGATCGGACCTTCAGCGCTCCCTGCTCTCCTTCCAATTAGCGAAACCAAATTTCAGCTAGTAGGAGGCCAACTCTACGCACTTAACACTACTCACCCCCATTAATTGGGTGATCTTGCACTCTCATCAATGAAATCATGTGGGTCCTCATCTAACTTAGACCCCAAAAACTTTAGCGGCTTCATCCTCAAGAAGTCTCGGAATCTAGCTGCCGCTGCATTACCATTTTTGTGAACATGCGCAACGGCTCGTTGATTGACCTGCGTGGTCAAGGCCTACACAGGCATCTAAATGGTAGCTTGGAACTCAACATGAGCGACTGGCTCGGTGCCTAAGGCTCCTAAACTGCTGGGCTACTTGATGCTCATGAACGTTTCCATCCTCATGGCCTTGACCACCTCCATTCCTCCTTCCATTCATCCTTCGAGGAGACATGATTCTAAAATCGCGGATAACATGAATTAGAAGGATAGAAAGGTTTTTCATCGCACGACATAGATCATGAAAGAAGGGAACATTTCCTAAAACATTTAATAGTCTCTTCTTCATAAGTGTGGCGCTCACACCTATGAAAATGACTTACCTAACATGTCTTTTAGACTTCTAGACACATCAAACCTGGCTCTAATACCAAGTTTTTCACGACCCAAACAGAGGCCCAGATCGTAGACATGAGATAAGGGACCCCGAGAGACCCCAAGCTCCACCCATGGCATAAGCATTCAACTAACTCATTCAATAAACATGAAGAAAATATAATTATAAACTTAGCAGAAGTCAATTTAATATAATAACAAAATAAATATCTGAAGCTGAATACACGTCTAAGTCTGATAAGCCTCTAATCTGGACGAGCTGATGGACAACACCAACAACTAGCTCAACTATACTAAACTGAAAGGACATCTTAAAAATTGAGGTTTAGTCCTCGGAGGATGATTACTCACCAAATAAGCAGGTGCTAACTCTGAACAACGACTACGAAAGAGGCTGAACCTGAGAACCGGGTCCTGTATCATGAAATGATGCAGCATAGAAAGTATGCGGTCAATACGTGAATGTACCGAGTATCAAAGGTAAGTAAAACCGCTCTAGAAAAAGTAAACTCATTTAAAACATTTCATAATATATCATAAGATTTCAATATGAGAGGAAAGGTACATATGCATTTTTTCTGGAATTCATAATCTTATCCTAACATGACCATGCATAGCTTTATAACATCATGACTGACTCAAATGACTCAAAGCTAGAACATAACATTTATATCAAAGGTGAACAATGAGTCAAACCTTACTTTAGAACATGCATGCATAAGGTAATCATCAGGAATGAATATGCAAATCTGAACGATATAGACAGTGGGAGACCTGTCACTTAACCGACATACCACGATAGAGCTTACGTTGTCCCAACTATCATACTCAAGTGGGTGGAGCTGCCTATAACCTTGTCGATGAATGATGATACCATGATATCGATATCAAGCCGAAGGGCCAATCAAGTCAAATTCACAAGGGCGGTCCCGATAATATAATAGTACCAATCTACGTTGGCGCGTAGTTCTGGGGCATAGGTAATCGACCCTTAACCCGCTCGGTGCCAGACTCTTTTCTCCTTAAACCATGCAATGTTATACATCGCATATAACTAAACTTGACATCGCCTATTAACGAAACTCAACATGAAATCATGCATGACTCAATATCGTACGAAATGAAGCTCAACATTGTCTATTGACAAAGCTCATTAATGAAATCATGCATAGACTCGACATCATATGAAAATGAAGCTCAACATTGTCCTTCAACAAAGCTCAATAATGCCATACATCTCAATTATAAATTCATGCATATGAGAAGCTTTATTTTGAAACATACCACAAGATCAATCATAGGTGTGAGCATTTACTCCAAATCATGTAGTAAGTTACATGTAAGTATTACTAAACATACCACAAGCTAGAATTCATAATGCAAATTGGAAAATTTCACTTTAAACAATGTGGTAAGCTTATCATACTAGAATCCACCGATTCACTTAGGAAACAACATCAAAATCATGGGTAGTTTTAGAAACATTCTTTTAATAATCAACTTCATCATCATCACACATTTACCATAAATCACCCTTTTATGAACTCTTCACCAGTATGGGCATTTAGATTTAAATTTTAGAAAAATAATTTTTATAAGGGAAAAATAATTTAAAATCCGCCAAAGCTTCAGAAATCATCAACATAAATACAATCTAATCATACCCATGTGTAGAGATTGAAAAATCATGCAATTGAGTAGAACCCCATACTTGATTATAGATAATTTATCACATTTTGATAGGGATTGGGCATGGGCGTGGAAGAAAACACCCACTCATAGCCTTACATACCTGGGAATGGTGAATTCTAACACTTTCTAATAGCCCAAGCTGAGATTTTTAGTGGAAACCTTGAGATTTTGCCTAAATCTCCTCTTTAATCCTTCAAACTTGCATGCATGAGATTAATAGCTTAGGATAGGTTTTACCCTGCTTAAAACCCACTAAAATGAGCCTTAAATGACGTAGTATAGGTCTAGGAGCTAGGAAATTATGAGAAAGACCTTACTAATTCACGTAAATAATCGGCCAGTGACCTCAACGGTGACTCCGACAACTCGTTACCAGGGCCAACGATCCATTAGGTTGCTCGTCAAATACACTGGATGACCTGCCCACTAGGGCTTGTAACGGATGATTTCTTAATGACTCGTCCCCAATGACCACGACTCGTGGTCACCTCCCCGTGAAGTAAACTGCTTAACTTCAATGAAAATCATCCCGCTTTCTCGAATGCACTCACCTCATGAGTCATCAGACGTAGCACGACTCATGGGATCCCTTCCAAGTTAAGTACACTGTGGTCAGCTCCAGATTAATTTCCCACACCATCCAGCAATTGACATGACGACTGTGGTGCTGACCACGAGTTGTTACCTCACTCCTCGTGGGAACCTCAGTTCTTCCTTTCCCTCGTGCCTCCCACGCATACTTGATGAATTGTGGAGTAACCTCACTAGTCTTCCAACGACTATCATATGCCTGCAACATACTTCACAATTTTTCCATTTCAACTCTGGTTCGACCTTTGAGCTCCCAGGGTATAACATATCATTTCAAGCCCACGTGGCTTCGACATCGCTTTGTGACCTGTGGGGACAGATATCATGGCTTCGAAGTATTTGGGCGAGTTTTGGAAAGGTTTCCTAATTTTGGGGCTTCTAAAGTCAAAATGGTTGACCTTGGTAAACATTCTTATTAAATAGTCTCAGATGAGAATTTTGTCAGCGCCATTAGCTCCGAAATGTGGATTTTAGGTTAGTGGGACCTTTACTGGGTTCCAAGGCTTTCGACTCATTTTGGGCATTTGGGCTGTTATTTTTATGTGTATTAAGTGTTGATTTTGGTGTTCATCTTTATCAAGACGACCTCCGATGATTTTTCATCAATTCCATTGAGTCTGGATTGTCGTTTCCCTTGAAAATATATAAGGTTTGGCGCTCACTGCACTCTAAATAAATTCTAGAGGTTCGCTTGAAGTTTGAGTTGTGGTCGGTATTAGGCAGCTCGCTATAGCGGCCAGACCACTGTAGCGGACCCATCATGGCGATCCAGAGTCTACTTACAGCAAAAATTGAAATCTTTATTGGAAGATCACTTCCTTTCAGCTCATCATGTAAAATCTAACCCACCATTGTTGAGAGATCTATAAGTGGGGATTTCTACCATTTCTTAGCAGATTCTTGGGCAAATAGGTAAATTATCTTCCTCTCTTCATTCATTAGCTAATTATAGGTTCATTTCCATGTTTAATTCGCGTTTTTGAGCTCCAAATTCTAGAATTTTTCTTTTATGATCTTGATATTTCTGGGCTGATTTGAGCCCCGAAAGGTGCTCCATTTTACCAAAATTTTTGGTATGAGTTCCCAACTTTCAAGGAACATAATGTTGTAATTTATTTTATTTTTTGTTAGCGGGTCCTGAGGGTTGATTTTTGACCTGATTTTCAGTCCGAATTAAAATATTTCAATATGGGTATCATTAGCCTCGTAGTGATGAGTAGACTAAGTGCTTTATGATAGGCATGGCAAAGAATCCGAGGCATTGGTGGAAGGGAAAAGCTATGAGTGGCTTTGACTGACATTCGGCCGTAAGGTAGGTTTCGATTTTATTTCTTTAGATTTGGCTCAGTTTGGTGTATTTTATAAGTTTCATGGTATTAGGGTGATTTTCTAATTATAATTAGGTTTTAATGATTTTTTCGAGTTATTGACCAAATTTCAAGGATTTTAGAATAGTATTCCTTATAAGCCTTAGTTTAGGTTGTTAGTTGCTATATTGCGGATAGGTGTGGAATCCTTACGCTAGGTTAGGAGCATTTTTCATAGTAGAATTAGATAAGAGGTGTTTTCCAATATTATTGGTCGCTATCAATTTGTTGACTTATTATCGCCATCTTCCCATTTTTTCCTCTCGTTATGAGATTGTGGGCTCGAGGTCGTTGTTTTGAGTAGCCGGATGAAAACGTCTCAAATCTACTCTCTAGGAGAGAGAGTGTACACGGTCATTTGGAATATAATTTACCTACCTTTAAGGGAGTCAGGGTTGTATCCATAGGAATAGGGAGATTGCTACTAAAGTTGTACATCAATCTAATCTAAATAGAATCATTATATCACAATTCATAAAATAAATATTCGGGGGAAAAGAAGATCATCATATGATTTTAATGCAATATCCTAACGAGGTAAAGCAAATTGAAGCAACAATGAGAGCAAATACTAGGGATGTACTATTGATAGGGAATCGATAGGAATGAAGTTAATCAATAAGTCTAAAGAATCAACTACTAACATGAATAACCATGGACAGTTATACCCGATGTCTGACCACTCTGGATATATTCTACTTGTTTTTTCAAACCCCAAGCTCACATAACAAATACCCATATTGGCTTGGAGAAGAACTAAGCTATTTCAGCCTTAATCTTTGAATTGAGTTATGAAAATGGGCTTGGGCTATTTCTAGCCCAACCCCACATTTATAAAACTCAATCTCCACTAATGCTTTCTTACCCATATCCTACTTCAATTTTCAAGCAAAAGCAAGATAATAAACACAATCTACGTCCATAAATATTTTAACTAAAACTTAGAGAAAGTAATAGATTCATGCATAATAAGTGATTCTAAGACTAAATCAATAATACCCAATAGTTTCTAAACCCACATCAAGCACACACCCCTAGAAATCAAATTAGCTACTCATGAATGTAAGCAAGAGAATTAAATCAACAAGAGGTTCATTGACATTCATAATTGAGTAGTAAATTTAAGCTCAAGTGTATAATTCAATTGAGAATTCTTACCCAACAATGTTGAAGAAGAAGACTAGCTCTTACTTCTAAATTCCTCTCTCAAAAAATTAGCTATTCAAAAGTACTTTTTCTTTCTCAAATGAAAATGTTACAAAATAGGGAATGTCTACTCTTCTTTATGCTGCACGGATTCCAATTTTACCCTCAAAGCTTCCAAATTATTCTTATGTCAGATCTAGAAAAACTTACCCTTCTTAGCACGGAATCACTGCGGGCACTCAAGTGATCCGGGCTGAGAAAACAGTTGCTTCACCGCTCAAGTCAGATTATCCAATTTGGCTTCTGCATCTGCACCTGCATTTCACAAGTAGCAAGCCACATTTCGCAACGCTCTCTTCCACCTTCAGGTAGTTTAACATTATGACTCACTTGGATTTCGTCGGGTGTTAGACCCGCGAAATGCAAAATTCTATTTCCAGCTCTTTCTTTTTTGTTCACCCCTTTACTTTCTTGTTTGACCCTACTACCTGCAAAATTGAAGGAAAAAGTTTTACAAAACCTTCCTAGATGAGTTGAAAACAAAGCAAAAGCTCATTCTTAAAAGCCTAATGAGTTGGTAAATTGCCAACTAATCAAACCACCAAACTTGAACCATTGCTTGTCCTAAAGCAAGGCATTCCTCACAAATGAGAAATTAAATCAAGCATGGCATAACACAAGAGCCACACGTGAATGACCCTAACCTCTCGAGACAACAATAAAATCGCACGCCGACTCAAATACAAAGAAAGACTCAAACATGCTGCACACTCTTCAAGCAGATGACCACAAGTAATTGTCATATTTGCACAAATATTTTATTTCATTCCAAAAGGGGCTTATTTCATCAAAACAAATTCAAGTAGCATCTCAAGTCATTTATAGTTCACATTCAAAGTTTGCCTTAAAGTTTACTGCTCATTTTCCCCAACCACACCTTTCAATTTAAAACACCTTTAAGCATGAACTCCAAAGAAGTGATGCCACTCACACCAAGAGAGAATCCCTTTCATTTATCATGCATTTCACACATAGGGATTATAGAATGAAGAAAATATTCTTAATCTCACAAAGAAATTCTAGTGCACACAAATTGACCCATAGGCTTGCCCTTTGTGTATCTCGCCACTAATGTAGAGTTGCTACACTCAAATTCACTAAGGACTTACGGGTCATCATGATAGTCTGGGGGTAAGGGTAGGATAATTCTTTAGCTCTAGTGACTAGAACATCCTTAATTCTCTTTGTAAACACTTTAAACATCCCACTACATTGATGAGCTCACTAATCTTATCTTCCTTATTCTTCATTCTCATTTCTTATCAAAAACCACCTTATAACCCCTTTTGAATCCACCATTAGCCTTATATAAGCAAGAGGAAGAAAAATTCAAGAACTCATTTTCTTCTAATGTTCAAGGTTTTTAAACCAACCATTTCATTTGTTTTATCATAATTTGGTACTACCTCTCATTGAAGCTCACATTTTCTTCCTTTTTTTGCAAACCCCTCAAACTTAGGCTTTTGCCTCATTTCTCCTTTATCTTCCCCATATTTTTGGGCTTCATGCCCCATTTTCCATTCTTTCAATATTAGCACTACGGAGTGATGGGTGCCAAGAGAGACTAAACAAAAGGAACTAGTCTTTTAGTATGGTTTCCCAAGAAAGGGGTCAAAGGATCAAACATTGGTTAGTAAAGATAGATATTAAAGGAGGTCATTTTGGGTGAAGTGACTTATCCAAAGAAGACCTAAGATCATGTTCCAAATGTGCAGCCACATCTAGGGATTTCGCCTTGAGCCACACTTAGGGAAAGTTCTAGACAATGATACATATACAAGAATTCAGCCAAATACCTCACCGCATAAGGCATAACAATCCATGGGGTTTACATACTTCCAAAATCATATCAAAGGAATGACTTTGGATAAGTTAGCATGTGAGTCAAAAAGCCAATCAAGGGACAAGAGAGTGATCAATTCTGTACTCTTTAAAATGCCCTTTTTCTCAAAATTCTTTGTAAAGAGCCAATAAAATTTTCTGGTGGTACCTCTTGAAGCCGGGCAAACAAATACTCAAAAAGACTCTAGACTTGGAATTTTCCCTTAAGAAAGTCATCTCTCAATCTATCATAGGGAAATACCACCCGGTTCGACACCAAAGAAAAGAAAGAATTTTTTGCTTCTTGGGAAAGAACCTTGTAAAGAAAACTCTTTTTGGAGTTTATTGCTATTCTACTATGAACAAAGTGGAAATTTTTTAAAACATGGCTCATCATGGAACATTTGGCAAAGTCAAATCCAACTCCATCATTGGCAACCAACATTATCCACACAACAAGTCCATTTTAACACAACCCGACAAGGGTATCCATTCGACTCAAGCAACAACATTCAAAATAGTCAACATAATGCAAAAATTAAGCCCGATAAGGGCACAAAGCTGACAAGAGTTAACAAGAGAGTCATACCCCACCCCTAACTAAGAATCGACATTGTCCCTAATATACAAATTTGAAACAATGATGGGTAAGAACTCCATGATCTGGCTACTCATCAGCATCATCATTGGCCTCCCCATTATAATCACCTTCCCTACCGGGCCAGCCCATCCTCCTCCTCAAAGCCCAAAAATAAATCATCAATTGGTCCTCGGGCTGTTGAGGGGTGGTCATGTCCTCATCAATGAAGCTCAAGTTGGGGTCAGCCATCAGTGCCCTGTTTTAGAGCTTCTCTCACATCAGCTCAAAGAGAGAAGACTTCTTCCACCACGTCCACATGGGAGCATAATTTGTCTAGCTATTGAAGACATCCTTTATTGACTTCTTCACCTAATCTTTATATAAGAGCAGACAGTTCTTGGGCCAACCTTTTGATTTGGTTTCCATATGATCTTTTAATTTCACTAGCTTTTGAATTCCACTAAGTCTTAAGGAAGAAGGAGGAGGTGAAGGCCCGTGGGGTGGTGTCTCTCTCGAAGCATGCCTCGGCATCTCGGGGTTTGGCCGATTGAGATCTAGGAGAAAGGGGTGCCTCATTTATATCATGTGTGATCCCTCGTGAGTGTCCCATGCTTGCATCCGCTTTCTTTGCCTTGTACCTGTGTCCCTTTTTTGTTAACAACACAATACTAATTGGCGGAGCTTGTGGTTTCAATGAGAAATAGTGGAACTCCTGTTGGGCATAATTGGCTAATAAGAACAACGTATGGCATTGAGGTCGCTTAGGTTACTGGCCTTACACTTTATTTGAGTAGCCACCACTTCACTAAAAGTAGTGGGCACCCTGACATAATTCAAGAAATGAGTATGGACGCTTTCAAGGTTCACCCGTTGATCATTCTTAGATGAGTACAGATGCAGCCGCATACAAATTCAAGCTAGAACTTGGCCTTAAACTTCAAGTCGCGCCATTTTCCTCAATGGTGGCCCACACGCAGTGACCATTGGCGATAATTTTGCCACCTGACCAAACTGGTCCTCTTGGTTTCCACTCTCATAGTAAACTCTATGCCCGAATCAATATCATCCTCCAAAAGATGGCATCGATAGCATCAGGAGGTCTACTTATACCTCGAACCTTGACTAAAGGGAGGCAAGGGAACTCATAGACCCTTCTTTGTGGTTCATTTAACTTTGTCTTGCTTAGTAGGAAGCATAGAACTCTGGCACAAGATTAAAGTAGTACTTTGGATAGGCTCAATGAACATGTGCCACTACTTGTTAGTGAATTAGGCTTTGATGTTTGGGAAGTCATTCCCAGCCCAACCAAGTCAAAAGCACTTTTCGGTGATTGGCCTTTCCACGCATATGACGTAGTACCCATATCAGGCGCACAATAAATAATAGCATTTCTTGTGTCGGTGGAGGCTGTGGTTGCTTTGTCTTTGCCCTTCCCCTTGTTTTGGATGTGGAAGGGGCCTTCCCTTTGTTTACTTTCCTGGAAAATGTCATTTTTTCTGCAAAATAATGCTAGTGCTGCAAACATACCAAACTTCTTTTTTTATTTTTGATAAATGAAAATTAAAGGCGACAAATATACTAAGCTAAGGAAAAGAAATTAAAAGATTGATGTCAAAAGAAATGGAAGCATCAAATTTGAAAATACCAGGTACCTACGCTGCAAATTGCATTTCGCAGGTAGAGACTTGCAGTTCGTAGGTGTGTCGCAGGTCTACAAATAGAAGGTTAATAGTTATTGAATAATTGCAGTGAGCCACTGCTTTCGCCAATGGTTTGTAGGTGTAACAAAGGCAGGTGACAAGCGGTGCTCGACACCTCACCCTGCTCTTGTGCTTCAGCCTGCATTTCACATGCCAACATCTGCGGCTCATAGCATAAGGTAGTGACCCCATTGATTTTCACAAATTTAAGTAGTGGCCAATTTACACAAGCATGAGCATATTTCATCAACGAGTACCTTTATTTCCAAAGATTTATCAATCAAATAGATACCCATAAAATATTTAGAACCACTCACCTCTTCCCCTTATGTCGCTCCCAAGTTTACCTGATGAGACACAGTACTTGGAGTCACAAGTGACCCCAAGTCAATCCCTAGTATATCATACAAGCAACAGTAATATAAAAAATGTACACTTAAGTTTAAAGCAAAAATATAAACATTTGAGTAGAATAAAGCATGGTTTATAAGCATTTGAACAAAGCAACAATTCTGAAAAAACCAAATTTGTGTCTAAAAGCCACTATACCTATGAGTTGTCGACAAACCCCACTAACTCCAAATCTAGTTAAAAGAAAAAGAAATGTAACCGAATTAAATAATCTCCATCCTCTAAGAATGAGGACCCTTACCAACTAGAATACAAAGCCTTAAGAGCATCATTGCAGGACTGAGACTAACTCAGTGAGTTACTTATAAATGATATAAAAGATAAAGAAAAAAGTAATCAATATTTTGAATGTACTGAAAGGGAAGTGAGAGAAACATAACAAATAAATGAAATAACTAAACTGGAAAGCATACGTAATTTTAATTCAATCAGCTACTGAACTAAATAACTAAATAACTAAAATGGTCTGAAAGACCCTATCTGTTGGTCAAAAAAACATGTTCTAAATCCAAACACCGATCAAAATGTAGATTGGAGCTGACTAGTTCGGGAGTCTATAACCGATATATAACCACTTGAGATAGACGTGGAGTCTTTTGTATACAATTCCCATCGGCAGGACCCAATATACCTTACAGGGTATAAAGGCATGAACCGGGTGACATTGAGCTGTCAACATGAAAGTGTAAGAACTCAACGTGATTCCCTTATTTGTTTTTTTGATTCGAAGGGGAAGGGCCCATTGAGTGATCGCAAGAGTCTGGGGAATCGAGGGAATAAAATAGAAACCTACAATGGCAACGTAATTCTGGAAACATGGGTGCGTTGGAACCCCAAACCGGATGCCAAGTCCTACTCCCTCCTCGGATAGTTCTAGACTCGATTCATTGCTGATAGTTCAAACCTGGGCCCAAGACTAGTCAGGATAAGAGCATATCTCATAGCACTCGGAGAGTCTTATCAGACCAGATTCTAGGACTGGATTCTAAGACTCCGGCCGAGCTACTTATCCTGGAAGCGTCGTAATTGTAAAAAACTAACTATAATCCGAGGTCAGGTCCTAAGGCTAGTCGTAGCTATGCTCAAAGTGTCATGACCCCTAGTGGATCACTAAAAATTGAGTTCTGAATCTAAATTATAACTGAGTAAAATATCTGACACCTCAAGAGACTTTAGCATTAACCGAATAGTTGACATTTCTAACTAACACCGAGAATTCTAACATTTTGGCTGTTCAAATTGACAATAATCTAATTTAGTTTTTAATGCTACTAACAACATGGGAGTCCCCACCGATAAATTTAAGAAAATTTCGATATTCAAACACTATAGAAAATTCAAGATTTTCTAGTTCAAGAAATAGGGATAAATTTCACTTAACAAGAATAAACATTATTTTAGTCACAAATTGGTGGAAAATATCTATAACTAACATGAAGTAACTTTCCGCATGGATTAGATGAAGTATGACTAAATTTCTAAACATTCGATAAATTCCAAATAGAATTGATAGAGAAAACTAGAGGAATTTGAGGACACAACGGGAAGAATTATTCTCTTGTTGAATTCTACAGGCTCCGGTGAAGAAGCCCAAAGAATTTTCTTTGAGAAATCGAGGAGAAATGGATCGCCCTAGTTCTTGCTCTAAAAGTTCTTGAGAGAAACTCTTCGATATTTTTCTTAGAATATAAGTAGGGAATGAGGGGGAAACCACAGTCCCCCCTCTAAATTCCCATAAAATATACTAAAATTACGTAGGTTAGAGTCTAGAGGTTAGTAAATTACCGAAAAATCCTTGAAAACTGGTAGGAAAATCGATCTATAAAGCCCCCATGGGGGACTTAATGGTCGTGGTCAGACCATGACTCATGGTCCCAGTGTCGGCTGCACTGCTCTCTCTCTCTCACTGGTCACCACGAGGGACCTAAAGGGCCGTGCTTGTCGTGGTCACCTCTCATGATCTCCACTACCCCTAACCTCCCTGAGTCACCATGACTCAGGAATCCCAAATGAGTCAGCGGTGAGGACCCGCGCTACACTCCTTGACTACCCAACTACCCAATCAACTCCTGACAACGGGTCACCCCACGACTCCTGTGTTGACCACGACCCGTGGTCACACTCCGTGGTCATCCCTTCAAAAATTTTCAACTATGTCCAAAATCCCCACCATGAGTCACTTAATCACTCAGAAGTCACCTCCCACGGGTCAGCGAACTACTTGTTATATGACCTAAAAGTTATTCTATTTTCTAATTTTCTCTCTGTTTTTTTAATTATTCGGGGTGGCATTTGAGTTTTTGAGGCATTACAATATATCCCCCTTAGGAACATCCTAAAATATTGGAAACACATAGAAAGAAGATAATGGCAATCTTTATACACAAATACTGATCACGAAAGTTGAAAACTGTTGAATGACTATCTTCAATTGAATCACGAGTCTGAACTGAATCCACTAATCATAAACATATTCTACTTATGAAAGAATCTTAAACACATGAACTACAAGTAGTTTTAGGGAGGTAATTGATACCAGAAGTCGAGCTGGAAGGGACAAATGGGGGTATTCAGCTATCATAGCCACTCCGGCCTACCACGTAGCTCCCACAACTCCGCCGATTCCTCCGCAGGACTTTGACCGAAGCTACCTCCTTGTTCCTTAGCTTACGAACCTGACGGTCAAGGATATGGCTAGATCTCCCTCGTATGAGACTATCTTTCACTCCCACACTATCTAATGGCACAATTCTGTTGACCATCATGTACTTCTACAATAGTGACACATGGAATACTGGTGCATAGATGCCAACTCTGAAGGTAATTCCAGCTCATAAGCACCTTGCCAATTCACCTAAAAATTCTCAGAGGGTCTCACATATCTCGGACCGAGCCACTTCTTCCCACCTCATCACCCCTTTCATGGGTGAAATTTTTAGATAGACCCAACCATCCACACAAACCCATTCTCTTCTCGTCACACGCATAAGATTTCGATGGCTCTAAGCTATTTTCAACCTTTCTTGATGAGTCAGACTCTGCATAGCTTCATAAACTCGAGTTTGGCCCGATTATAGCAGCTTCACCAACCTCAACCACCCAATAGGAGACTTGCAACTCCTACCATACAATTCCTCAAACGGCCATATGGATACCGGAGTGGTAGCCGTCTATACGCAAACCCGATAAGAGGCAAGTGGTCATCCCAATCAGCTCTTTGAAATTGATCACACACGTTCTTAACATTTCTTCTAGGGGTTTGAATAGTCCACTCAGCTTGTCCCAATTGTCTTGGGGTGAAAAGATGTGTTGAGCTTGACCCGGGTACCAAGTCCCTTCGTAAAGACTTCCCGTAAATGCAAGTTGAACTGGGTACCTCTCGGTTCAAATAATAGATAATGGCACCCCATGAAGTCTGACAAACTCCTAGATATAAATCCTGGCATAGTCCTCAGCTGAATTTGTAGTTTTAATGGGGGAGGAAATATGCTAACTTAGTCATCCGGTCTACTACTACCCGATAGAATCATGTTGGTTTGCATTTTACCCGAGGTAGACCCGTAATAAAATCCATATTCACTTCTTCCACTTCTAGGTGGGTATTCCGATATCCCGAGTCTTACCTCCCAGTCTCTGGTGCTCTACTTTGACTTGCTAGCAGTTCGGGCACCTAGCTACAAATTCGGTGATATCTCTTCATGCCGTTCCACCAAGAATGTCCCATAACTCGCGGTACATTTTAGTAGCAATCTGTGGTAGATGGAGATCTCGAGATGTGTGCTTCAGCCAATATCTATTGTCTCAAGTCATTAACGTCTGGTACACACACCTGGCTTGGTAATGGAGCACAATTATCTCCATCTTTAGAGAAAGCCTCGCCTCTTTCCCGAGAACCTCTTCCTTAAGATTAAGTAAAATGGGATCCTCATCCTATTTTGATTTAACTTCAACAAATAAAGAGGAATATGACCCGGTTTGTATCACCACTTTTGTTACACCCTGCAAGATTCCCGGCACCTCAGATGGCCTATTCGCGTGATTGGTTAAGCATATTTGTGCCATACATGCTAGAAAAGGCTCGGGAAAAGATCGGATGTGAAACCTGCGAACAATCGCGGAAGGAGCCGGCAGAGCCCTCCGCGACGGCACCGTGTCACGGAGGCGGGGCCACCAAGTTGGCTCCGTGACACGTTGGGCCGTCTGTGACTAAGTAAATAAAGCCCCACTTCGTTTTTAATTGGCAAAATTATCTTATAATTTCCAGAACCCGTGAGAGAACAGGGAGAGACGAAGAGGGTAATTAAATTATCGTTCGATTACGCTGCCAAACGTAGTCCAAATCTAAATTAACCTCAAGTACTGAGGTATTTAGCAAAGAGGGAGCATTCCACGGATTTTGTTTCTGCCGAAATATCACCGACAAATCGTCGAGCTACCGGACTAAGGTAAGTAGAATTGCTCCAAACTAGTGTCAATGTGCTCCTAGCCGTAAAGTGAATACTTCAACCTTCTCGGACTTCAAAATAGCATGCTTTGACCGTCTTTTCGATAAGCCTAAGTTTAGGCTATACTATATCGAAAGTGATGCTTGTCTTTCGTAATAGTGTTGTATTTAGTACTAATTGACGTGTATATGAATGCAGTTGGGAGAAATAGCTGGAAATACTGATTCGAGCTTCATCCGAGCCACTCGGATAAGTCGAGGCTAAGGTACGTAGCGCTTCTTCGCAAGTTAGTAGCCTTAGCCTTATGAATCATAGTAAAACTCCGTAATTGAGTTCTCGTGAGTTGAATGTTGAGTATTGAGTAAGTTCGTGAACTGGGCTTGTGTTGCCGTATCGTACTCAGTCAGAAAGTTAATAAAGCATGCGCCAAATGGAAAGTTAGCATTCCAGATTCAAGATAGCTTCATCGTATGATTAGCAAGCATGTTGTAGAATAAAAATATACAGATTTTCGTATCAAAGTTAGTAAAGTAAAATCGATAGATAGACGTATTTGGCTACGACTAGCCATTCATACGATGATATCTTGCTACGTACCAGCTATCTAGACAAAACATGATATCTTGGCTACAAACTAGCCATTCGTACAAATGATATATTGGCCAGATTAGCCATTCGTACAGATAGTATCCTCGCGCTGCATTAGCCATACAAGCTAAATAAAGATTACAGACCGCATAAGTTAAAGAAAGAATCGCATAACATGTAAAGAGATCGAATAAAATCAGATTTCAGATAGTATTTTTCAGTTAAACATGCTATTTGTTTGTTGAGACTTGATGTTGTGTGAGGGCATCTTATTGAGCGTCCTCGCGCCCCGGGTTGGTAATCGTTTCGCCCACCGAGCAGGTGGGTTTACGTCACTCCAAGGAGTGGCATGTCATCCCTGGGCTTGGAGACGAAGATGGGATGAAGTGTTCCCCTCATCAACCGATCAGCACTACCGTACAGATAGCCTCCGCTGAGCGCAAGCGCCTGTGAGCAAATACACAGCTGGCGTATATGGTATAGAGTCCTTCGGACTCAGACACGGTTATTTATATCGGAGGCTATGGCCCGAGCCGAGACCTGGGGCCGGTAGAGGTGCTCTTGGTGAGCAGATAAGTGAGGACTTATTTTTGGCTGGTTTTGACTCGGGTAGGGGTATGTAGATTGTTTGTTCGCTTGGCGCCTCATCCGGCTTATGGGGTTCGTATTGGCTCTTGCTTGCTACTTGTATACCTATTTATGTGCTATATACTAGTTAATAGACAGCAGGCCGTCCCTGATGAGCCTCCGCAAGTACGGGTTGTACAAGTAATATAGTGGCTCTTTTTAAGAACCGAAATGTCGAACCCAAAAGGACCGGACTACGGGGTAAACCTTTTCAAGTGTTAATTTACTAAAACCATAATAATGAAGACAACAGCGTAAAAAAAAGTTGTTTGTTTTGGGGAAATAGTATTTTTATACTAACTAAACTATCTATACAATTGAGTCTTAACTATGATGAGAGCATGGCCGAGGCTGCAAAGAACATGTGAAGAAACTCAGCTTATCGAGGTACATGGTTTATCTTTTCCGGCTGCTAGTCGGAACTACTGCCTATGGATTAAAACTCTCGTATTTAACCCAACTTAAGAAGCATGAACCTTCCACCTACATTTTTGTGATAAGAAGGAATTCAAGTTCTAGCTATAATGAAACCGGTTCCACATGACTACGACTTTCGGGTATATTGCTATCCCGAAGGTAAATCAATTCCCAATTTTCCCAAACCAAGAAAAGATCATATCCTATTAACCCACAAATCTTTCCAATTTCTTTATTCTCTCTAGGGTGAAACCGGACTTTGGATTTACACTAACATTGGCCAGACATTAATGTAGTAGGAACAAGAATTAAATAGAACAACCATGGAAGAAAAGAGAAAATAAACCAACAATCAACAATTACATTGCAACACAAAGTTCATAACCAGCAAGAAGGAGAATTAGCTACTCATTTGTGGATTAAAACATCCTAAACAAGTGTTAATCACAAGCAATTGAAAGGAACAAGAAAGAGATAGAGAAAAACCTCTAGGAATTTCTGTCCTCAAAGCCACCAGAATCTACGTTCTTGCTCCACCCAAACTCTAATATGTGAAAATAAACCTAGTGCTATTTATAATAGTAGAAATTTGTCCCGGAATAACAAGCAACGTGTCACGGAGTGTAACGCGGAGTATTGCCTCCGTGACACGGACCGAATGCGAGGCTTTCTGGAAATCGCCCCGAAATCCTCGACTGGCAAAGACCCCGCCACAGCAGGCTGCGGCACGCTGCCAGGCAGCGTTGCATAGGCTTATCGTGGTGCCACCCTGCCGTGGCACGTTGCCAACGCGGCAGGGGCTATCTTGGGGGCAGCCTGCCTGCCGTGGCACGTTGCCGACGCGCAGGCGGGCTGTTTTGGGCCTCCCTCTTGCCGACGTTTGCGTGTTAGTTCCGTCTCCAAGCCTCTACTTCACCAACTCATGAATTAGCTCCTCAAAAAGTCATCAAAAACCTACAAAACAAAGCTAATCATGTTGGTTAGCACTTATCTTCACTTTTATATAAAATCACATGAAAATGTATCAAATAATAGAAAACACGACTCATTTTTAAAAAGTGTATCACGGACCTATATTTTTCCGTGATCACAACCCCACACTTAAAATCTTGTTCGTCCTCGAACAACCTTTTTACATCTCATGTGAATAAAGACTCACACATAGCTAATCTATCAAGATAATTCAAATTACGGCTGTAGATGAGATTATTTAAGATACAAGCTAAAAATAGACATGCTATGAAATACAACTATGTTAAGACTTCTTAACCTCAAGAATCGACTCTCAATGTTAGCAAACTCATGTCAATCAACTGATTAAGAAATCCCACATGGAATTTTTATCTTCATTAAACATGTGCCCTCACGGAAAGAGAGTTACCCCATCACACGCAAAAAAACAATTTTTACATCACACATTGTGTGGGAACATAAATCAAATTTCACTCACTCTCACAAAGAATTCACATGCACCATGTAATGACCCATAAGCTTGCCCTTAGTGTTGTACTCACTAATTTGAGGATGTGCGAATGTAAGATCAATTAGGACTTTTTAGGTTGTAATGTAACTCAGGTGTAGGTAGGTACTATTGTGATCAGTAATAGTGACTATCTTTCCTAAGCGCTTTCAATACATCACTCCCTCATTGTGAACTTCCCTTCCCTTACTTCGCCTCTTTATCCTTGGTAGTTTTATTTTTCCTCTTTTGCTCCCCCATTTCTTTTAGGCACTTTTATCTCATTAGTAAGGAGTTGTATAAATCATTTTTCATTCATTTGTTTTCTTACTCCTTACTAACAATCAACCATCTTTACACAAGTGCACCTTCGACCTTTTCTCAAATTCTACAACTTCCACTTTTCATTTCTTTTCATTCTCCCCTCACCCTTTACTCTTTCAGATTTTCACTTAAGCCGCTTCCTGAGCTTTGGATCAAAATTCAAGGCTATTGAAATAAAAATGGTTGTTTATGTTGCAGCTATCAAAGAATAGGCTAAGGCCTAATGGGGCTGACTAGATTAATATTTCAAGGTAGGTAAACGCAGGATAAAGATTTGGTTCATTCAAAGAAATGCCTAAATCATCTCCTACAATTCACATCCTTCATTTCGCTTCACACACACTCAGGGGCAAGTTCTAGACATTCCATAATAGCACGTATCACTCAAAACCTTACACTCATTGCACATGCTCAATTCAAGACACATTCAGCAGACTCTTACTCAGCTAATCACAAGAATTTAAAATTAAGCTTCAATAATCTTGAGTCATATTCATGAGCCTAAGTGTCTCAAACAAAGTTATACATTTACATGCTTTAACACTAAACATACTTGCATCTCACAATCATGTCTAGCACATAACAAGAATATCAAGCATCCATTAGCTATGAGTTTTCAAAAAAAGAACAAAAACCTATTGACTAATTTTTCTCAAGACGGTCGTCATCCATTCCATCGTCGGAAACAGTCCCTAACTTTGACTAAAAACATTATATACGTACAAATAAAAATAAAAATAAAAATAAAAAAATAAAAAATTTATAAATTCAAAAAAGAAAAAATTAAAAAAACAAAAAAAACATGTAATTTAATTAAAATTAAAAAATTTTCAAATTACTCTCATTTTTCCAAACAAGCATTATTCACCAACACTTCATTAAGCACAACATTTTGAAATTTCTCAAATTTCCTCACCCCACACTTAAATCATGCTATGTCCTCATAGCATCAAATTAATATTTAAAAAGGGTGAGAATTACTCCCTGAGGCCGTTAGCCTAGCCAACAGCATGCTTTCGTTCAAAGTTGCACAAGTGGGTGTTCACTCCACACTTTTTCTCTCTTCCACGCTTGTTAGCTTCCTCCTCCTTCTCACGGGTACTCGTACTCTCCTCCATCTGTGCTTAACTTTCCACCAAAAACAACAAAGATGAAAATAAATAACATCAATAAAAATGCAAGAAATTTAAAAATGGTACCTATGGTACCCATGGGTTGCCTCCTGCCAGTGCTCTAATTCTTACGTCGCGGCACGACGTGTCAAGTTTCACCACTTTTCCTCCACCTTGAGGATATGAATCTCACCCTAATTTCTTTCTAATTTTCTTTATGCTCCTGGTGGTGGTGAAAATTATATGACCAAGCAATAGGTGTCGCCTTTGATGTTTATTGGTCCTTAAGTAAGTGAAGTCATTTTTTCCATTATAATCAGCAAATTTCAAATGTACGGGCTTGGTCCTTCCCCCTCCAGACATTTCTCTACAAGCTTGGAAGACTCTATTTCAATGTCGTCCACCAAACTCAAGGTAGAGAAATGCTTCGAGTGAGGTCCAATGCACCTTGGTTTTGAAACTGTAATGCAATTGACCCCGTTACTTGTATACCTCTCCTTCGCATCAACCTCATCTCGCCAGTATTTGCAAATGGTGAACTTCTATCTCTTCTCCCCCTCGAATGGATTTTCTACAAGTATGAGCTCCTCACGGGGACACTCAAGAGGTTCTAAATGTCGGGCTAAAATTCACCCTTGTCTTCCTTGTAGTTCCCCTTGAATATCGCCTACAACTGTTACCTGCAATTCATCACAAGCTTCGCCCCTCAAAGAATCATCTCCGTGAATTTAAAGCTCATCCTTTCTAGAGCTTCTCCATTCTCTCGCTAGCCGAATTCTCATTGCTTCCATCACCTCCCGTTGCTTCTGTTTGCTCAAGCATCTGTTTTAGCATGTCTTCTATTCGAGCTTGGCGTCCCAAGTCCTCATTTTCATCATGCCTATATTCAGCAAAAACAATGTATGATCATAGTAGGGGCTTGGGGGATGGGAGTATGCATTCTGACAAACCTATCCCAATGGCCATCTTGACCACCACATATGTTACACGGTATAGTGTTGCCACAAGTGGTGTCCTCCGAAATTCAGACAAGACTCATCACAGTATGAGTATTCACCATCTAAACCATTTATGTTCCAAGATGTCATGTCAAGAAGGGTATCCAAAAACAATCAAAAATATTTTTTTTCTTTAAAAATAAAATAAAATTGAAAAAACACATATCATCGCTTTTTGTATGAATCATTAACTAATCTATGAAATAATTTTATCGATTACAATATCCAGGCAACGGCGCCAAAACTTGATGAGGCCCGCAAGTGTACGGGTTGTACAAGTAATATAGTGGCTCTTTTAAGAACCGAATGTCAACCCAAAAGGACTTGACTACGGTAAAACCTTTCAAGTGTTAATTTACTAAAACCATAATAATGAAGACAATAGTGTAAAGAAAAGTTGTTTGTTTTGAGAAATATATTTTTATACTAAACTAAACTATCTATACAATTGAGTCTTAACTATGGATAAGAGCATGCTGAGGCTACAAAGAACATGTGAAGAAACTCATTATCGAGGTACATGGTTTATCTTTTTCCTCCGGTTGCTAGTCGGAACCTACTGCCTATGGATTAAAACTCTATTTAACCCAACTTATAGTTATGAACCTTCCACCTACATTTTCGTGATAAGAAGGAATTCAAGTTCTAGCAATACGAAACCGTTTCCACACATGACTAATACGACTTTCGGGTATATTTCTATCCCGAAGGTAAATCAATTCCCAATTTTCCCAAACAAAGAAAAGATCATATCCTATTAATTCACAACTTTCCAATTTCTTGCCCTCTCGGTGAAACCGGACTTTTTGGATTTACACTAACATTGGCCGAATTAATGTAGTAGGAACAAGAATTAAATAGAACAACCATGGAAGAAAAGAGAAAAATAAACCAACAATCAACAATTACATTGCAACACTAAGTTCATAACCTCAGCAAGAAGGGAGAATTAGCCACTCATTTGTGGATTAAACATCCTAAAACAAGTGTTAATCATACAAGCAATTGAAAGGAAGAAGAAAGAGATAGAGAAAAACCCTAGGAATTTCGTCCTCAAAGCTGCCCGTAACCCACGTCTTGCTCCACCCACCAGAATATGTGAAAATAAACCTAGTGTGCTATTTATAATAGTAGAAATTTGTCCCGGAATAACAAGCAACGTGTCACGGAGTGTAACGCGGAGCATGTTCTCCGTGACACGGCCCGACGCGGAGGCTTTCTCTCGGAAATCGCCCCGAAATCCCGACTGGCAGCGACCCTGCCGCGTTGGCAGCGTGGGCACGCTGCCAGGGCAGCGCGTTGTACAGGCTTGGTCGCGGAGCCCTCCTGCCGTGGCACGCTTGCCAACGCGGCATGGGGCTGTCTTGCGCCCGCCCTCGCCAGGGGGCACGCTAAGCCGACGCCGTTGTGCGGCTGTTTTGGGCCACCTCTTTGCCGACGTTTGCGTGTTAGTTCCGTCTCTAAGCCTCTACTTCACCAACTCATGAATTAGCTCCTCAAAAGTCATCAAAAACCTACAAAACAAAGCTAATCATGTTGGTTAGCACTTATCTTCACTTTTATATAAAATCACATGAAAATGTATCAAATAGCTTAGAAAACACTACTCATTTAAGTTGTAAAGTTTATCACGGGACCTATTTTTTCCGTGATCAGTCCCGTCTATAGGTATGCTTCTGCCCCATCGTTACGTAAAGCCCGATTCAGCTCATATCAGCTTCCTCAGATTCAGTTATCTCCTGCTATTCAGCATTTGCTAGTTATATGTTTACTTTTCAGTTGTATTATTTCAGTTGCTTTGTACAATTGTAATTAGCAGCATCGACGCCCAAAGGCGCCGTATTTTCCCCGCAGTACTCATAGACGAGGAGGCGATCCTCGTGATTCCAGCCAGCTATAGAGTCATCAGCTCCTGTCATCCGGAGTCTGATTTCCAGAGGTGTAGCTCTTTTCATTTTTTTGTACAGTATGGGTAGGTCGGGGCCCTATCCCGATCATTTCTATTACTACTCATGAGGCTGCATTGTTCGTATTTATCTCCCCGCGGGTGTTGAGCCGGTCGTGTGAGGCCGTGCAGTTTGTTATAGCTGTTTAGTATTTCTGTTTTATGTTGGCCGTGTGGGGCCATATTTGATAGCAGTGGTGACCTTGCCGGTCACGTGAGAGCCATTCAAGATTCCTTTATTGAGATTCGTATGACTAGAGTCAAAGATGGTGGCCTTGTTGGCCCGTATAAGTTCCTTGTTGTGAGTATGTTTCTGGTTAGCTGTTTTCACAGGCACAGGCTATAGGTCTGGTCGGCCGGGAGGCTGTGTTTACAGCCGTTATATAGCCCTTGTTTCCAGAAACCCTTGAGATAGAGCTAGCTGGGCACCGATGTGCCTAGGCTCCACCGCTTGAAGGGCCCAGGTCCTACTAGGGCACCAGGTGCCAGTCATACCCCCCAGGGCGGGGTGTGACAAACTTGGTATCAGAGCAGGTCGTGTCCAGGGAGTCTGCAAGCCGTGCTAAGTAGAATCTAATCTATGGATGTGTTGTGCACCACATACTATAGGCAAGAGGTCACGAGGCATGATAGGATGGTTACCCTTCTTTCTCATTCAGTCGTAAAGCATAGAGCGGTACAATATATGTTTGAGTCCCTAAAACTTACCATATTCTTTGGTTACAGATACAAAGACAGATCAGCAATACTCCTATCACAGGTAGAAGATTTGATACAGCAGCAGAGAAGGCACCGCAGGATGCCTCGCTCATTCGTGAGTCGCCCGATCGAGGGCGATATAGAAGCTTTATCACAGCCCTCTCAGCAGTCCACCTTACATCAGGAGCCATTTGGCACGACAGCGGTTTCCGGAAGCTCCTGTACATACGCCTCAGACCAGGAAGTTATGTTTAACGCATACGAGTTGCTTTATTTGTTAGATATAAGATTTGATTAGATTAAGGAAAATATCAGATTGTCAGATAAGTGTATGAGAAAGAGAGGGAAATGCAGATTCCCATACCCATCTTTTCAGATGTAGTACAGTTTCATGTTTCCGTGCTGCAACAGAAAAGGCTATTCCCACCCTGATTTTGATTCCAAGATAGTAAAGGACATAAGAATTGAGGTGAGGGTTGCCCAAACGTTGCAGTGAAGACGAATTGATTGGATTCCAGTAAGTGTTAGAGAGCGTAAAGAGCTTGTGATTACGTAAGTTGTGCAGACCCTCATGGTAATAAGTCAAAAGAGCAAGTAAGATTGCTAGCTTACTCGAAGCAGGTGTGTAAAAGACCTTGTCAGTAATGAACGCCTAGTAATAGTTAAGTTCGAGTCAGAAGAAGGCCAAGTCCGCCATATACACTAACAGACAGCAAGACATACCTGCAAGGTTATAGTTATTATTCAGTTGTGACATTGAAGGATAGAGAGGTCAGGTGGCTTCGATGGGTCTCAAGGCTGCTTCTAAGAAGTATGAACTAAGACTTGACCAGTAACCTGATTAGCAATGAAAGGCAGGTACCTTCAACCCCAGAGCTCAGCTCAAGCAAGATAAGGGAAGAAGCAGAATACTAGATTGGGGGTGGGGATTACCCCGTATTGATAGAATATCGTGTATGAAGATTGATGCTCGGATCGACAGCTAAGAGGCAGCAAGATTGTGTGCTGTGAATGCCGCGGTATGTCCAAGCCTATGGAGAAGTTAAGAAATTGCCGACATAGAGACTCTAATCTAGTGTGGCCTAGAGATATGGCCCAGCAGATAGTCGTGGGCTCTCAATATAATTCTAAGTAAGGCCACAAGATTCGAAGGTTGACCCCACATTGCAAGAGTGGAGAAATCGCAAACAATGCACTATAACTAAAGTGTATACGTTGTTACCTCCGTAATGGGCGTGACAATACAATGAATGATAAAAGAAGGCAAAGAGGTATTATTAAACCGCGTAAGGCATATCATGCATTGGGTGATGAAATTTGGCAAAGTATAAATGATTACGTATCACTACAGAATTCAAAGATGTATTGTACGTAGTTATTGATATATATATGTACAGATAATAGATATGCTGTGAGAAGCTGCCATTAGGGTTACAATCACAATGTATGCCGATTAGTGCTAGGAAGCATAAGGCGCATTGCAATCATAGACCCCTTGCCAAAAAAAGCCAAAAAAAAAAGAGAAGGGAAGAAAAAAAGAGAGAAGAAAAAGAGAAAAGAGAAGAGGAAGGGGCAGTTAATGGCGACTTACGTATGAAACCATAGAAGCTATCTCAAGTTCGTATTAAGTTAATAATTTATATGTTGTTGCCAGACGAGTTTCCGTAAGCTACAAGAGTTAGTAGCCTGAATCAGGTGGTTAGATGATAAGGGCGCAATTAGACGGTCTAATGACCAACCGACGTCGTATTAACAGGAAGCATCCCTAAAAGATCGCAACGCACGAGGTGCTAGAACTAGAATTGTAGCTTCTAATAGGCATTACTTCAAGGGTTAGCAATACCAGAATTGTTCAAAGATGTTATGGCCGTACATCATTTTCCCACTTTGTAGGTGAGAATCGGCCAGTTAACCTAGCAGTTACGTGGAACACCCCGCAAGTCGCCTTCGCCATCCCAGCTAGATAAACCCGTGGTACCAAGAAAGGGTCCACATCGTAGCTTCCAAGCATTGCATCAGCACTTCAGTCAGTTCTCGTAAGATAGTCGACATGCAGCTCCCAGCGTAAGACCACCTTTACGTAATGGCTCATAAGACCGAGAATTTCTCAGAACAGTAGTATAATCTAAGTGGATACGCACAAGGTGTAAGAAATTGGTAGTACTCGGCTAGCACCAAAGGTTTACTAAGACAAAGAGATCAGTAGACTCCCGTGAAAATCCAAGGATGGATCGCCCGAGAGTAGCCGGACTAAGCACAACCCTACAATTGTGCAATTAGGATAACAGCGCTTAGGTGTCCACAACTCCGCAGTTACGCATGAGCTACAGATGCTCTATGGTAGCTCATCAGGCACTGGTTAAACTACTGCAACATTCGGGCCATTCAACCCGCAATTTATTCAGTTATGCAAGGTTACACAAATGGCATTATTAGAGATCGTGGATCATTATCAGATCCTCGATCAGATAAAGGTACCAGTGCGTGAGACGGCCGTTCAGTTATCCAGCATTAAATAGCCTTGGCACGGGGGCCAAAATGCCACATAAGCTCTAGCTATGCCGGATTACTCCGTTGGTTTCTCCTACATAATAAGTTTTATGACCGCCAATTATATGCCAAGTTCCCTAAATATGAATATTTTGTGTCAATCAAGAAGAGACAATGTAGTAACAACGCCCTTAGCCATAAATATATGGGGAGTTTGGCGACTTGTAGCCGGATCAGCTGGAATTATCCAGAAATACGCCTATTGGTCAATTTAGCCGTTCGTGTAACAGAAATGAAGGACAACAGAGCGGTAATTTAGAACACCGTCGTGTAGTCATTAGTTGTGGAGGTAAAAGAACGGGGTAATATGAGATCCCGACCTAATCCAGCTTAAGGACAGAATTCCGCAAGGCAAAGCGCCAGATTTTTAGATAATTGAGTGGTGCTGAAGTGCCGTGGCAAAGGCCGCCCGTGTTCTAGATGTTTCCAAGGCCCGCCAGCAGATTATGAACGGTGTACACACTCCGCCATTCTCTTCCACCGGGTGCCATGAAATGCACCATGATATCAAAGAGAACTACTGGTGGCTGTGTATGGAAAGGCAAGAGAAATTGCTGGAATTTGTAGCCCAAAGGTCCTAACTGCCAACAGGAGAAAGTAGAACATCAGAAACCAAAAAGGGTTAACTCAGGACATAGTTGCAGCTCGAAATGTAAAGCAGGAATATGGATTTTGTAAGGTGATTGGCCCGGTACCGCATAGACATGACTCTATATGGGGGATAGACAGATTGACAAAATTAGCTCATTTCCCACAAAGGAGAGGAACTACTTTCGCTGAACATTATGCTGAGTTGTATATCCGAGAAATAGTCAGATTGCATGGAGTGCCAGTATCCATTATTTCAGACAGAGGAGAACAGTTTACGGCTAGACTTTTGGCAGTCGTTTTAGAGAGGCCCTGGGTAATGCGATGTTAACTTGAGTACGCATTCCACCCCTTTAAAAATGGACAAAGTTGAACGCATTTCATTCAGACGCTCGAAGACATGTTGCGAGCGTGTGTGTTAGATTTTGGTGGTAGCTGGGATGAGCAATTGCCCCTAATCGAGTTTGCTTATAATAATAACTTACCACCAATATCTGATGGCGCTCTTTCGAGGCATTATAATATATGAAATGCAGATCAACATTGGCTAGTTTGAAGTAGGAGAATCAGCGTTGATTGGGCCAGACATTGTCTACCAGGTCAGAGGAGAAGGTAAAGCTTATCAGAGAACGCCTACTGACTGCACAGAGCAGCCAGAAATCATATGCAGATGTGCTATGCAGAAACTGGAATTCAATGTGAACGACCTGGTATTTTTGAGTATCACCGATGAAAGGGGTGATGAGATCTTGAAAGAAGTAAGCTCAACCTAAGGTTCATCGGGCCTTATCGCATTCGTCGAAAGATAGGTCGAGTGGCATATGAGTTGAACTGCCTCTAGAGTTAGAACCGCTCATCCGGTCTTTCATGTGTCCATGCCGAGGAAATGCATAGGAGACCTCACCTAGAGCAAACCCACCAGATATCCGTGTTACAAGAGTTGGCCTACGAATATTCCAGCTATCCTAGATAGACAGATTCACAGATTGAGAACTAAAGATATTGCGTCTGTCAAAGTATTGTGGCATAACAGGAACCGAGAGGAGATGATGTGGGAGGCAGAGGAAGATGAAAGCTAGATATCCTCACTTGTTTCAGCTCTATCGCGCACAGATAAGGGGGCACATTTATATGCCAACTCGATACTCAAATGTATAACTTTTGCCTTGCTTGTCTCAATAATGTGTGTGTACATTCTCATGTAAATTATGCGGAAGTGTGATTTTATACTAACCAACATGATTAGTGTTGTTTTGCAGGAAATGACGCTTTTGATGAAGAAAAAATGACATGTTGGGAGAAATGGAAGATGAACTCGGGAACGAGCAAGGAAGCGTTGGGTGAAGCAAGGATCACAAGGGCTCCGCGATGGAGCCGCACACGCTGCCACATCGCGGATGCACTCTGCCTGGGATGGGAAAATTCCACAAATTCCGAAGTGAGGGTCTGCGATCGTGCCGTGCCACATTGGGATTGAATTATCTAGACTGATTTCCGTGAGAGGGTCTGCGATGCACCGTGGCACGTTGGCTCGTGTCTGATACGCATGCCGTGCCACGTTGGCAGCTAAATTACCTGGGCGGACAATTTCCAGAGGGTTTATTTGCACCGCGGTCAATGAGGCAAAGGTTCACATGCACTCCGCGGACACGTTGCTTGTTATTCCGGGAAAATTTATCCCTAGATGATAGAACACTTAGGGCATTTTTAATTATTCTGACTTGGCGGAGCAAGAACGTGGGTTACAGGCAGTTTTGAGGACGAAATTCTTAGGGTTTTTCTCTATCCCTTTCTTCTTCCTTTAATTGTTTGTATGATTAACATTCATTTAACGATGTTCAATCCACAAATGAGTGGCTAATTCTCTTTCTTGCTGAGGTTATAAACTATTGTGTTGAAATGTAATTACTGATTGCTGGTTTATTTTCTTCTTCCATGGTTGTTCTATTTAATTTCTTGTTCTTACTACGTTAATATCTGGCCAATGTTAATGTAAATCCAAAAGTCCGGTTTCACCCGAGAGGGCAAGAAATTGGAAAGTTGTGAATTAATAGGATATGATCTTTTCTTTGTTTGGGAAAATTGGGAATTGATTTACCTTCAGGATAGAAATATACCTGAAAGTCGTATTAGTCATGTGTGAATCGGTTTTGTATAGCTAGAACTTGAATTCCTTCTTATCACAGAAATGTAGGTGGAAGGTCTATGATTCTTAAGTTGGGTTAAATACGAGAGTTTTAACTAATAGGCATTAGTTCCGACTAGCAACCGGAGGGAAAGATAAACCATGTACATCAATAGTTCGTTTCTTTACATGTTCTTGTAGCCTCAGCATGCTCACATCCATAGTTCAGATTCAACTGTATAAACATTTTACTTTGTTATAAAAATATTTTCCAAAATATAAAAACTCTTCTTTACACCGTTGTCTTCATTATTAGAGTTTTAGTAAATTAACACTTGAAAAGTTTTCACCCCGTAGTTCAGTCCCTGTGGGTTCGACATTTTGGTTCTAAAAAGAGCCACTATATTACTTGTAACACTCCGCATACACTTCAAGCGGCTCATCAAGTTTTTATGCCGCTGTTTCGGGAATAGGCAATTGGTGAAATTTTAATTTTTATTTTACGTGTTAGTTTGCTATTTCAATATTTTTAGTGTTGACAACTTGGTCTTAGCCTGTATTTTGCAGAAAACAGATTCTGTTGAACACTGGCAAGAGACAAAGGTTTGGTGGATCCATCCTTAGAGCCGGAAAGACGCTTTCACCGCCAACGGAGAGAAGCTCTAGGGAAAAAGCTGCGCTTGCTCGTACAAACTATTATGGAGCAAACTACTGCATCCACTAATCGTGTGGGCAGTATTAGTGCCTGAGGAATTATATCCAGGCCGGTTCGCGATGTGGCAATCCCACATGCTAGTAATGTTACATCTAGCATTTGTAAACCTCGGGAGCAGAGGGAGGTTCGAGTTGAAACAAAATATGGTGCAATTGCTGCACACAAGCGGGCAGTTTACAGGTCTCCTCACGAGGACCCACAACAACATCTTTAGAATTTTCTGGAGATAAGTGACACTTACATCCCCGCTGGAGTGTCAACAGATTATGTCAGACTTACACTTTTCCCATTTTCACTTTTGGGAGATGCTAAGAGGTGGCTGAAAGCCGAGCCACCAAACTCTATCACCTCATGGGATGATCTTGGTTAAAGAAGTTCTTGATCCGATTCTTTCCCTCCGGTAAAAACAGCAAGGCTTAGAAGTCAAATTCCCTAAGTTTTAAACAAAGGGAATAGAGAGAGAATCTGCGTATCTGCTTGGGAGAGATTTAAATCATTGTTGAGGGACCGTCCTCATCACCATCACCGAATGATGTGTCAAAAGTAATACTTATAGAGGGTTTGGAACCCCACAAAAATTTTGCCGGATTCGGCAGCCGGGGGACAAGCTTTGGGAAAAGACTTATGAAGGACTGTATACTTTGCTTAATCGTATTTCGCAGGAATCCGAGTGGAATGCGGACTCTTCAAGGGGAGGAGCAAGGAAAGCGCCTGAGTCTTGAAGTGGATGGGCTTACAGCCTATCGCCGTACGTATTAGCCGCTTTGCAGAATCAATTGAACACCCACTTCGGCAACATGAACTTGAGCCAGTCTCAGCCCCAAGCACGCAGTCAGTTTTGGTGTGAAGTGTGCGGGGAGCAATGAACACTCACTGGAGTGTTGTGGAGCAAATCCGACTTATGAACTTTGTCGGGAATGCACAAAGGAGCAATCACCAACAAAACATGGGAGTAGCTACAATTCCAACTTGAGGAATCACCCGAATTTCTCTTGGGGTAGCAACAACCATCAGGGGCAGAGTTCGAGTCAGGATGCAGCTGAATCAAGGAGGGCCAGCTTAACTGTCAGCACAACATGTAAATAACAATGCCCCCTCCTTCACCACCATCACCGTTGAGGAGATGTTCAAGCAAATGTAGCTAGCCATGCTTCAATTGCAGGCTGACCATGTCAAATTGGCAGCCGAGGTTAAAATATGGCGCCTAGCTACCAAGGCACTGGAGTATCATTTGGGCAATTTGGTCGGAGCCCAACACCAGCCTAGAGGAGACCTCAAGGACAATGCATCCCAACCCCAAGCAGGTAAATGCAAAGGGACTACCCAGGAGTGGCTTAGTAGTTGAAGGAGGTGGAACCCGAAAGACCACCTCAACAGTTGGGAGTAACAGGCTGGAGAGGGAGCAGAATGATGAGAGGGGGGAAACACAAGGACGCTCGAAACCGTAAAAGACCTCCACCCTCGCTCCTCAACGATTAAAGAAGCACAAGGAGGAGGCGTGCTTCAAGAAATTCATGGAGGTGCTCAAACAGGTACACATTAACTTACCTCTTGTTGATGTTTTGCAGGGAGTGCCTAAGTGATGTAAAGTATATTATGACATCGTAATAACAAAAGCAAGCCATCAATATGCTATGGTGGCCTCTTAAGGTGAGGAGTGCACTTCCCGGATACAAACCTATGCCCACGAAGCTCAAAGATCCTCGGAGCTTCACAATTCAATTAACAATCGGCCAAAGTATCCGAGCTCGCGGTTTATGTGATTTGGGAGTTTGAAACATTAACTTGATGCCAACTTCGGTATTCAAGAAGTTAGGCTCCAGAAAGTCCTAGACCCACAACAGGATTTTGCAACTTGCGGATCGTTCTTTAAAGACCAGACGGTAGCTGTGGAGGACGGCTAGTGCAAGTCGGCTCCCTAATCTTCCTGGTGGATTTTGTTGTGTTGGACTTTGAGCGACTGAAGTCCCATTTATTTTGGGATCACCTTTCTTGGCAACCGGGAAATCGCTCATAGATGTAGCTGCGGTGTCGGGCAGCTAACGATGTGAGCACATGACAAGGTGGAGGTGGGTCTGATGTGTACAAGGCCACCAAACTCCCGGCCGTGTACGAAGAACTCTCGTTGATCAATGTGCTTGAGCAACCGAGTGCTGCTCAAGGCATTGAACAACGAGAACTAAAGGGAGAGCCCCGATAGAGGTAAGTTTGATGAGGGTGGGGGACGCCGTGAGAAAAACGTCCGTCACCCTAGGGCAGAATGAGCTCAAACGCACGTCGAGCCGAGACGGTAAACTTAGGCGCTGCACGGGAGGATACCCGTGAAATGGAATTGTAAATTGTACATATGAAAAAAAAAAAAAAAAAAACACAACACAGTATTTTTTTTTATTTAATATCTTTTGTAGTATAGAGTGTAAATAGAAAAACAAAAAATATTTTTGTTTCCAACTTTGGAATTCTAACCATTTCTTGTTGTAAGATAATTTCAGGTTGATCGAGAAAAAAATGCAAGGAATGCAAAGGAGAAAAACGAGGTAAGTAAAAAAAATTTTCTAAGTGGCAAAAAATGTTGAGCTCGCGCGATGGCTCCGTGTCGTGGAGGAGGGCCTCCGCGCTACTCTCCGTGGACACGTTGAAGGCAAAAACTTGGAATTTTAAAATTCCAGAATGCCTGCGTGATCTGTGTCGAGGGCATGCTCCGCTGCTACCCTCCGCAAGGACACGCTGATCGTGTTAATCGCGCCGGTCACACTGGGTCACCGGGCGATCCGCGATTTTTCCACTTTTTAAACCCCAAAACCTCTCATTTCTCCTATTTTATTCTAACCTCTCCGCGACAATACCCCCAAAATCCTCCCCCAACGTGCGTCACGGCATAAGGAGTAAATTTCAACTTTTCCTTCGTCTTAATCGAATCAAAGGTATGTTCTTGAACTCAACTTCAATTTTTAGCTAAAATTTCGATTTCTAGCATGAACTAGGATGAATCCATACCCTTGATATAAAATTGAGCTTGAAGACATTTGGGTTGTTGTTAACATTGTTGTCTGTAGTATCGTTGTGACTATATGAACCAAGTAATTGCGTGCTTAAATGAATTTTGTGCTAAATTGTAGTTAGGGTTGGGTTGTGAAGTTGAAAAATTGAATTGCGAAGGAATTGTTGAAAAATGGTGGGTTGTGCATGTTGGGTGAATGAATTGTGCATGCTTATCGTGTATGCCTAAGAAACGATGAAATTATAGGGGGTGCAAATTGGGTGAAATTCCATGAATCATCGAATTACATGAAATTTGGGAAATTGCTTAGTTGAAGTTTGTGGAATATTCTTATTTTTCTGTGTTCTTTTTTAGCTGAATGCCATGTAATGAAATGATTATCGATAGTATGTTGGAATTAGCTGTACGAAGTCTGAGTAGTACATTGAGGTTATATCAATAATTTTAAGAAGGCACGAGGCGCATTTTGTTTATGCTTTTTTTCTTTTGTTAGTTGTTCTAGATTTTGTATCTTCTTGTAAACTAGAATAAATGTGTTCTTGCCAAAGTGCATAATGTGAGCTAAAGACTATGTGTGGAGTGGCCAAGCCAAACCCAACCTTAGTCAAAAGCTAAGTTTAATCGACTAACATTGTTACCGTTCCTGCTTTCTTTAACAGAGACAATGTCTAGCAAAAAGACAAAGGAAAGGGCTCATCAACATCAGGCGCCGGAAGAAAAAGACTAAGACTGGGAGCAGCAGTCCCAGCAGCACCGGCAGTTCCACGCAGCCAGCGCCACAATATGGAAATACGATGGGTGACCGAAGAGGGGAAAAAGTGGTACGCCAAACATAAAGAGAACAAATACTTCCCGAGGAACATATTGCACGGGAACCATTGGCACAAGAGTTCCCCGGATGGTGCAAAGGATTGACGCTGCTGGGCTACGTTTCATTTTCAATTGAGCCCAAGGAGTGCAACCTACACTTAATCGAGAATTCTACGCCAACCGGAACCCGACATTAAGGAGTCACACCATCAAGACAGGCCAATCACACATTGGAGCCCTCACCACCAATGACATCCTAGGGGCGCAAATACAGACGCCCACGTACTCGACAGCTGAACATCACTCCACCTTGGCGTGATATCAGACGACATTGCGTGGAGCCCGGTCCACGGCACGTTGGCGGTGCACAAGGGACAGGGGCTACCATCGACACGCTCTATGCACAGAGCGAACGTGGAAGCCGTGTAATCTCGCCAGATCGCTTGCTCCTGTTTGATTCCTGCACATGACAGATGTGACCCGGGATCGTGTGTATGCTTGGTATACGCCCTGATGAAAGGGCTGAGATCAATGTCGGGGCGGTGATCATATCCGCCATGAACAGGGCCATTGCATCAAGGTCACAGTACGATTCTGGGGTCACGACGACGTTCCCCAGGGGCCTGAGGTCGAGGAGGAGGCCCTAGATTACATCCCGCAGGTGGAGTGGTGTGCCATTGATGTTACAAAAACCAAGGCAACCGACACCACTCACGGCCTCGTTCTCACATTAGCCGAGCGACATGCCTGGACGATCAATATATGTCCCGCATGTTCGGGATGCAAACATGCTCCAGCCTACGCATAGGCGGGAGACCGGCAACGGAGGACGAGCTGTGGCAGCTCGATCTAGAATACCCATTTGGCGAGAACGCCAGTGCGCTATGTCGGGTGGGCCCAGCTTTTGTGGAGACTGTAGATGATGACGTCCTCACGGATGAGGAGAGTCACTAGCCGTGAGGATTCCGACGTTGAGTCGTAGGGGAGGATGACGGTGGGAGACTCAGATATGGGGGATGAGGCAGCACCTGATGAGGAAGTGGAATACTTTGACTGATCGTGGAGTTTCACGAACCAACTTTCTATTTGTAATTGTATGAACACCGGGGACAAATTTGTTCGATTTTAAGTGTGGGGTGGAGTAAAGTTAGGTGCCGAATGTGCCGAATTTGGCTACTTCTTGTGTATATCATCGTATGTTCCCGCTGCCTTGTTGTCGTGTTTGTTTTAATTTGACTCGTTTTATGTGTATGGTACCGTGTTGTAAATATTGTTGTTGTGAAATTGCTGTTGTGTGCTGTGAAATATGTTAGCTGCAATATGTAAATAGTTTTACCGAAATCATCGACATTTTTTAAAAAAAAATTTCGTAACTATTTTTCTTTTGGGTTTCTGGGAGTTTGTTTTGTTCTTTTGCCGAGAAGAGTCCCACCGAATCAAGTCATAAATAGTGACCCTTCTCTATGATGGATGGATGACGACCGTCTTAAGGGAAAGGTAGTCAATAGGAGTAGCTATATTTTGTTAATTTTTTTTTTTTTTATTTTATTTTTTTTGAAATTTCTTATTTTGAGCTGGTTTGCGGTTGGTATCCCATGCATGTTGCGACGCTATGGCTATGAAATTCTTGTTACGTGTTTTACATAATAATTATATGGCAAAGATGATTCGTAGAAACATGCAAATTTGGTATGTAAGACACTTATGCCGTAGAATTCGGAGCCCGGTGTGATTGAGGCTTATTTTTGAATTCTTGTGATTAGCTGATTAAAGAATCTGTGAAGTCATCTTGAGTTGAGCATGTGCATCGAGTGTATAGTGAGGGAATTGTTTATTCCATGCTATTGTCGATTGTCTAGAACTTGCCGGCTGTGTGTACGAAACGAAATGAAGGAAGTGAAGTGTAGGAAAGGATGTAGGCGTTTCTTTGTCAACCAAAAGTTTTTCTTTGTTTTCCTTTTCATATCCACCTCGAAGATTAACCCCTAGTCAGCCCGTTGAGCCTTTAGCCTTGATAAATTTTTCTTTCTAGTTTTTCTTTGTCGAAAAGGGTGTGAACCAAGTGAACCCCTTCTTTGCATGGTCCTTAAACCAAATCCGAAGCTCTTAAGCGCACAAGAAAATGTATAATTTTCCCATGGTGTCACAGAGTGAAGTGATAAAAAAAAAGAAAAGTGATGAAAAAGACAAGAGAGAAAGAAAATAAGAGTCGAGGGGTGAAATGGGCCGTGACGGAAGGGAAGAAAGTTGTTTTAACTCAATTTTCTCCTCGTTAGTCTGGTGTTAAAGACAGGGGTGATAAACATAAAGATAAACTTCAGGAAAAGGAGGAGGAAGGAAGATAATAATTCTAGAAGTTGATGGATGTGTGAAAAGCGCTTAAGGAAGCCGGTTGCTATTATTGGTCGCCCCAAGATATACTAGTTCCGTAGCTTACATTACAACCTGTTAATTCCTACGTGATCTTACATCACGCATCCATATATTAGTGGAGTAAACACTAGAGGCAAGCTTATGGGTCATGACACAATGCATGTGAATTCGTTTGGGAGATATTTAAATTGTGTGTATATATATACCCCGACATGAACTTCCTTATAGTTCATATGATGAAACAGGGGAATCTCTCTCATTGTTGTGAGGTGCCATGTTTGATGATAGAATACATTCGTGTCGGATATCTCGGTCAACTAATATGCATGAGTTTGCCGATATCGAGAGTCGATTCTTGTGCTAGGAGGTCTTGATCTAGTAAGTGTCGTTGTAATAATGATACTATGCATGTTTTTCTTGATGATTTGTTTCGGAACATACCGAAAACTGTGCTCCGGCTGTCGAGCCTGAGTAGCCAAGCATGATGGATATCAATTTCATGAGGTGTATGGGCATTGCCCGAGGACGAACAAGATTTTAAGTGTGGGGTAGGTGATATGGGCATATTTATATGCCAAATCGATATCAAATGTATAACTTTTGCCTTTTTTGTCCAATAATTTTGTACATTCTCATGTAAATTGTATTGAAGTGTGATTTTATACTAACCAGCATGATTAGTGTTGTTTTGTGGTAGGAAAAACATGCTTTGATGAAGAAATGACATGTTGTGAGAAATCGAAGATGAACCTGAACGAGCAAGGAAGCGGTTGGTGAAGCAAGGATCACAAGGGCTCCGCGATGGAGCTGTGACACGCTGCCATCGCGGATGCACTCTGCCTGGGATGGAAAATTCCAATAAATTCCAGTGAGGGTCCGCTGATCAGGGCCGCGCTACGTTGGGGATTGAATTATCCGCATCACATTTCCGCAGAGGGTCCGCGATTGCATTGTGGCACGCTGGACAGTTCGCGATGCATGCCGCCACGTTGGAAGCAATTACCTGGGCGGACAATTTCCAGAGGGTTGCGTTTGCACCGTGTCACGGGAGGCAGTGACCATGATGCACTCCGTGACACGTTGCTTGCTATTCCGGGAAAATTTATCCCTAGTAGTAAATAGAATACTTAGGGGCATTTTTAATTATTCGACTTGGTGGAGCAAGAACGTGGGGTTGTGGCAGTTTTGAGGACGAAATTCTTAGGGTTTTCATCCCTTTCTTTCCTTTCAATTGTTTGTATGATTAACATTCATTTAACGATGTTCCAATCCACAAATGAGTGGCTAATTCTCTTTCTTGCCGAGGTTAAGGAATCATTGTGTTGAAATGTAATTACCGATTGCTGGTTTATTTTCTCTTTTCTTTCCATGGTTGTTCTATTTAATTTTTGTTCTTACTAATGCTAATATCTGGCCAATGTTAATGTAAATCCAAAAAGTCCTATTTCACCCGAGAGGGCAAGAAATTGGAAAGTTGTGAATTAATAGGATATGATCTTTTCTTGGTTTGGGAAAATTGGAAATTGATTTACCTTCAGGATAGAAATATACCTGAAAGTCGTATTAGTCATGTGTGGAATCAGTTTTGTATAGCTAGAACACAAATTCCTTCTTATCACGAAAATGTAGGTGGAAGGTTCATGATTCTTAAGTTGGGTTAAATACGAGAGTTATAATCCATAGGCATTAGTTCCGACTAGCAACCGGAGGAAAAGATAAACCATGTACATCAATAGTTCGTTTCTTTACATGTTCTTTGTCGCCTCAGCATGCTCACATCCATAGTTCAGATTCAACTGTATAAACATTTTACTTTGTTAGAAAAATATTTTCCAAAATATAAAAACTTTTCTTTACACTG